>JANJYP010272910.1:0-11626 GCA_024605115.1 Rastrelliger brachysoma | reverse complement strand
GCAGGCTCTCCTTTCTCTTGCTCTCACAAACACACAGGCTCTTAAGAAGGAGCTGCACATGATGATTCTCTTCCTATGAATGCCTGCAGGCTACAGTGTTTCATCAGAAATGGAGAGGAATTTGTAGTGCCTTTTAGTGCAATCTCTAACTTTTTCATTGCAGCTGATTAGGAACTTAAAAAAGTTAAACATGCAGAGTTTGGTCATAATTTTGCACGGATAGCCTCCAGAATCTACAGCACTCGGAGAGATGCTAGATTGAGCTGTTTGAGAGAAGAACTGGGGAATAAAAGTCAAGTGTTTTGGAGCAGCAGACGAAGCTTTTAAGGGAGAATGGCTTGCCTAGCTTGGCCATGCTTTCATTCAATTGGGGCTTAGTGAAGCCAACAGGGCCTCGCTGTCTCAGACACTTAATTACAACCCCAACACCGTTTGCTTTGCATGCTGGCCCAGCGGCGTCAGCGGCAGCCGAGCGTTGCAGCCTCTACTCACTTCCTCCTCGATCTCTGCCAGGGATTTGATCGTAATGCCCATTAAATTGACTTGCTGCATCTGAAATCAAAAGCAGAGGGAGGAGGGAGAAGAGAAGAGGAGAAGAAAAAAAACACACAAGAAACATGGTGGTTAGGCTCATGGCTAAGTAAGCATGCTTAAAATCTTTAATCCTCTCCCTCTCTGTGTCAATACAAACGGGGCTGTAGTGACAACCGCCGCCAGCCAGCCAAATGCACTGCATTGAGCCAGCTCTGCCTGACTGCACACATTCATCACTCAGTCTGGAGGAGAGGAGAGACTACAGGATGCATACTATGAAAAAGGACCAAATATGACTGTAATGTGGCTTATACTATAACTACTGAATTGATCACTCAATTTCATTACATCAACATATTTTACCTCTTGGGGTCTTGCATGGAACTTCTCAGAGATCATAAAGGGCAAGTCATCCAGGGCTGCAAAAAAGTAAGCAAAAACAATATTGAAGTTTAACTTTGAGGCAAAAAGAGAGAATATTATATTCTAGAATATATATATATATATATATATACTTCCTATTCTTCATCCTGAGTTTTTCAACAAGACTAAATGTAGGATTATAAAACAGCAAAGCTATCAACATCCCCAGCCACCCCGGCACCTCCCCTCCTTCCGTCTACGGAGAGAAGATGAAAGGCTTTTTTTTTTTTTTTTTTTTATTCTCCACTGTATTTGAGCACCTCCACTCTCTCCTCCAACCCGGCCCTTCCCAACCCTCTTCCAGTTTAATTACTCTTGATTATTCCCGATTCCGTCTTGTCTGAGAGATGTTCACCTCCGAAACAAAGACATGCTCACACTAGGCACAGAAAAGCAGAAAGAAGAGGGACAAAACATTCACCAGATATCAAATTTGCATGAAAATAAGCCACACTGTTCAGCCGGCAAAAAAGTGGATTGAAATGAGGACTTGCCAAGAGCATGGTGGTATAATTAGCATTTGACCAAACAAACGAGCTTCAACAGAGCTATAATTAAGCAGGCCTGTAATTAAGTGTATGCCCTTTATCATAATGATCGTGGTTAAAATGGTGTGATGGCTGCCAGTTGATTATTAATGGTGTAACCCCATACTGCATGCATCCTGCACTGGAATCAAGGTGTCACGACTGTCAGGCTAGAGAGCAGCCCTTTGTTTATAAAATACATTAGGGCCCAAATTAACACTGGGTGACAAGGGACACAAAGCCCCTCGTTTCCAGACTGAAGGGAAAACTGCAGCTGCACTCAGCTTCATTATAAAACTCCAAAATCTGGAGGCGCAAATACTTGCCGCCGCTGGCTGCAGCAGGAGCCTCAAATATCAAGAGGCCAACCAGTGTTCTTTTAGCCACAGTCCATCAGGCCGCTGGCACAGGAACAGGAACTCATAAATGTAAGCCAAAGCTGTTCATGAGTCATCGTTTTGAAGCGGACACTCCTTTTAGGCCTTTCTTGTTCGCAGCAATATTTGAAAAAGTATGTAATTCTAGAATATTCCTCACTTTGACACTTATGTGACGTGCTTTCCTTCCTTGGTTATTGCGCAGAGCTACGGTTTGGCACTTTCCATGTTAACTGCAGTACAATGTGATCTTTGTAATCAAAGCATGACCCTCACCCTTGTGACCGCAGGGAAGCTTATTTAGTTTCCTGGCTTCTCATCATCTCCCACAGTAAAAAGTAAAAAGTACAAGGAGAGAAGAGGTTTAGCTCTCGCCCCCCCTACTTTTCCACTCACCCAAAGGTTGTTCACTGCCCCGGCTTTGGCATCCACCTCACTATAGCGTTTTTTGGATGTGTGGCTATCTGATGCAGCAAAACCGAAGGCAATTGGATGGGCATGATGGCTTATTTAAGCTCATAATAACAAGTGAATAAAACACGCGCGTGTCGCTGGGAGCACCAGCAAGCAGGCATAAGCAGGCAGAGAGAATACATTTGAATCAATAGTCGGCAACGGGAAGCAGCAGAGATTGTAGCTGCTGATGGATCTGTGTGGCGACGGACAGATGAACGCGCAGAGCTGAAGGCCAGAGAGTTTCTTTATTGCTCAAGGGTTACATTTAAAACCAGATCTCACTTTGTATTCCTTCACCATCTATACTAGAGAGGCTATCTTACACCCTAGACAAATGGAGAGGTGCTGACGATGACTTGGTGGTAAGAAATGGATACCGTACCATGGAGAAAATCCGGAGGTGCAGAGGGCAAAAATAATGTAAATCCAATCTTCTGACCAGGAATCCTGCTATGAAGCATGTTCCAGTCGTTCAAATGGCCAAAGCTACAGTCCATTAACTCGTGGGTGTATTGCAATATAGGGAATTGGGTAGTTACTTGTGCATTTGGAGTATGTGAGTGCAGTCAATATGAAAACATCTGGCAGGAATTTTGGTACAATGACTGAGATGATGATGATCGTGGTGATGATGATGATGGCGTTGGCAGCGGTGAACACAGAGGTGGCGTTAAGTAAGGAGGACCCTGTGGCTTGAGTGATTGTAGTGTAAAGAACAGAGTCAGCACAGGCCCCGTGTGGATCATTGCCTTATTAATGGCTCCGTCAGGTGCGATGAGCAATGGCTGCATTGTCATCTCCAGCCCCTGGGCACAGATGAATGGCTGTTTCAGGGCGGGAAGGGCTCCCTCGTACGCTGGGCTGAGCACTAATCCCTCACTCTTCCATTGTTGGATGCACTGTCACCCAGGACTTCAGTGGCGCCATACATTGCATTTTCGAGGGCTCTAACAGACATGGCCGTGCACGCAGGCGCGAGAGCAGACACACACACACACACATACACACACACACACACAAACCATACCGTGTTGCGCTCAGACACTGACGGATGGAAAAATATGCGTGGGTGATCGAGCATACCCCGTATTACCTGAACCACAACTCAAGAGTAACACTTTAGGAATGTTGATGAACTTTTATTTTACACTCCACTAATTCAGCAGAATTGCATTGATCTCTGTCTAGTATGATTACTTGGCTGAAGCTGTTTCGCACCTGAATTAGGTGAGAGTCACAGACAGGGCAATGAGCATCTAGTACAATTTTTTACTCATGATTAAAGCGATATCTGTTGTTTTGTATCTTAAAATAAGAAGAAATAATAAGTAAAGCTGCTCAAAAACAGGTTAGAGCTTCATCTGGAACCTGCTATACTTCATATTCCAAACAATTGCATGCTACCTTTCCTTCATGTGTAGCCAGGCTAGACAGTGCAATAACTTTCCTGTCGGTGTGACTCTCAATTTGAGGTGAATTCTTGATGCAGACCATGGAAATGCTATTCTGGTTGCAGATCCAGCTCTCTGTCACCTCTGCAGATAATGGTGAGTAGATGAACAGAGAGCTGGAGGAGGACCCCCTATGCCCACTCACAGCCCTTAGCCCCGCTCTGACATGAGAAATAGTGCCCAGGCCTGACAGCATCTCGGAGACATATTGTAGTTTATTTTGTCGCCCGGGCATGCCATCTGTGCCATTCCAATAGAGGGTGTGTGTTCAGGCTGCTGCAAGAGAAAGGGCGCGAGGCTCCGGGTCCCTCAGTAGCTCTGCAGCCACGGCAGGTCATTAGTCAAATTGCCTAATGAGAGAGAATACAAATGGCCCCCTACCCTGACAGGAGGAATTTTGGAGGTGTCAGAGCTCCTGACCCGTGCTATGAGAACAGATGATAGCGAGTTGCTATTTTCAGATTCTTTTAATGACTATGGCTCTATGAAACCCATTCTTTTTCTTTTATCTTTTTCCCCTTTTTTCAAGCCCTCTAGACAGAAGAGTGGAAAAAAAAAACACACAACTCCTCGATATATTAAAAATCTCACAAAAGTGGAAATGTAACTTTTGAATTATTTAAGTGTTTACCGGGGAGTCAATTAACATTTTAAAAAGTGTATAACACTGATACTAAAATAGATCACACACTGAAATGATGTTGAGGGTTTCTGATATCTATTTTTATTTGTTTCTGTTGGCAGCGCGTTTCCCCAGTCTCACTGTAGTGTATGCAAGCTTCTGGTGCAACTCTCCTGATGGCAAGTCAGTTACTTCATACTAAAATATTAATCTCGTCTCATCCGAATGCTCGAAATTGTAGACTAATTTAAATGTTTCTTAATGCTGAGAGTAGTATGCCCTGTATCTGGTGCATAAATGCGGTTTTATGGTTCATGTAGAGAAACTTAAGAGGAGCACCGAGTCATTCTACACAAGCTTCCTGATTTTGACAAATATTTTTAAAAAGAAACTTTTATACCAATTTGACTTCACAAGTGCCATCATTTTGGTAATGATATTTGAGAATACACTGACTACAAAATCAAACAATTTAGTTTCCTAACATATGTAGCCTACAGCTAAATGCAATTATTATATATGGATTTAATTTCGATATAACTACATAAATTACTGTTATGAAGTGTTGAACAGTTAATATTCAGTGACTGACTTAACAAAAAACTCTCACGATGCCATCTAGCTGCTTTATTTGCAGATTCACGGATATTAAAATTCAACTTTTTTTTTTGTTACCAGAGGGATGCAAAATGGCAAGCTTATGTAGAATGACCCACTTACTTTTCCATCTGTGACAAGCAGTCCTTGAAATCTGGTTTTGGGTAGGGAGCCAGGAGGCAGTCCCAGTCAGGCGCTGGTCCATCAGTCTTCCAGAAAGTGGGCAGAGCCAGTAACACCTATGGTGAGTTGGCTACAAACACCGCTGCATAACATAGAATGCTCTGAGGAGGTGTGTAAACTGTGATCACTTCTCCAATACAATGTAAGTTGAATAATTTTGAGCTTATATGTATAAAAAAAGTTAATACATGTCAAATGATAACCAAAATTCTTTGCTCATTTGCTTTAATTACAAAAAAAAAAAAAACAGCCTTAAATGATTTTTTTAGGCAGTGCTGGGGAAGACTAAGAGAGCCCTTCTCTCTGGCTAGCTATTGAGAAATCTCATGAAACTAAATGGACAATCAGACTTTAATCAGCAGCACAGTGTCTTTTAGGACACTGCCATGGCACTGGAGTTGATCCCCAGCTGTGGCTGCTGGTAAATGTGCAGCAGAATGTGTGTATAAATGGGGTACGCCTCTCTGGACAAGTGTAGAAGCTGGCAGAGGGCTGACAGTAAATTGCATGTGCCGGATGGGACACAGCAGAAGGCACAATTACACAAATCCCCTCTTAATTAGCAGTTCTGTGGGCAAACTAACCAGTAATGATGCGAGGGATGTGGCGAACCCCAGAAATCCTAACAAGAAACACTCACCAGCACTGGAGACTGGGTCATATGGCCCCGGTTCCCCTGAAGTAGTGACTGACGCATGATTTGTTTTGATCAGTGCAGCTGCAGGAGATGATTCCCATGTTGCCCTGCTCCCTACAACCCCTAGCCCTCGCTGAGCTACTTGCCCTCTAGACTGTGGGTAAAGCAGCAGGTCCTGCATGGTTGTGGGTGGCATTATTAAGTTCTCCATGCTCACAGTACCAGGCAATGTAAAGTGGCATCTCACACAGTGAGTAATGAACTGTGCCAGAGCGGAAGCAGGAGGGATGACAGCCAAAGAGGCCTCCTTGGCAGCCACTAACCTGGGCATCTACCAATTTATCATCCCCTAGAACCAATCCACCAATGCTGCGCTGCCATTTGTCATTAATTATGCTAATAAGGACACCATTACTCTCCTGATGAAACAGGCGACTGTTATTAGTATAATGCATTTACAGTTTGATACACATGCATTTGCTTATTAGTTTCACTGTGTGGATTAGCAGACTTTAAAAAAATATACTTTCCATTGCTTAAATTAAACTGTTAAACAATGTACTTTGAAAACTGAGAGGAGCCCAGGACTTTTCTGTACACACTAATTGACCATTATAAGGGACTATATCTTAGCCATGCTCTATTTTTTGCACCCTAACACAGAAATGGCCCCATCTATGTAAAGAAGCTGATGTGTTTGAACTTTTTCACAGCAGACTTCGTGGCTCTAAGCAAACCAGTCTGAGCTGAACTATTTAATATAGCTTCTGGGAGCCCCAGATGCCCTTTTCCAAAACGACTTCATTCCCAGAATCTCATTGTGCTTTCTAAATCACACCACAGTATGTATTAGAAGATCATTAATTACAAACTTAACAAGTCAGCAGAGCCATTAAAAGATCTTTAAGGCATATTTGACCATAAATCTCCTTAAACTATATTTAATGACTGGATTTTTGTGAAATATTTTTTATCAAGTTCTAATTAGATGTGTGATAACAAACCCTGCTGTACATGGGGCAAATGAGGGAGCCGTGACAGGCCCATCCATTGAGGCTGTCCACGTCTGGACACTGAAACTAATGGAGCACTGCTTCTATCTCAGGGATGGATAGAAAGCAATGAGGGATGAGACTCTAGAGTCCAGTCTGGCCTGCAAATGCAAAGCAATTTAAAGTCTCTTATTTGACTGTAATAAGGGTCCAAAAATGCCTGAGGGCCTCACGGCTCCAGTCACAAATTCCATTACGATTCATACAGGATTGATCCCAAAATACTTAATGGCATTGACGCACTGGGATCAATCATGTTTTGCTATCGAACCAGTAGGATTTTTTGACATATCAATGGGATAAAAACTTGAGAATTTCCTGACAAAAGTCTGTTTTATGTGTTGGGAGTCCACAAGAGCTTTATGACTGAGGAGATATCAGCAGTCAATATATTGTATTTCGCTCTGATCACAACTGAACAGATTCAAAAGCACTTTTGTTAAACACTGGAGTACAGTTTTTTAGTTTTGTTTTGTCCCTGGTTTGGTTCATCTTGAATGTTGCGGTATGGTATATCGGTGGTGTTTCAACTGGAATGTCAATCATGCTGAAGAAGTTATATTTATTATCTACATGGTTTATTTATATATGAAGCGTATTGTATTTGTGGATGTTGAGCTCTGCACTATAATTGTGTGCCACCATTTGTGGTGGGAAAGAAAAATACAGTTCAGATAGATGAGTACAGTTCAGATAGATGTGTCAGATATTTATCGATTTATGCCATTCAGACTAGAGTTTCTACATAAAAACAGGGAGTAGGTGTGTCAGGATGTTTGTTTAAATTTGTCAACTGGAAAATACACACTAATCATTTCCAGAATCACAAAAAGAAACAGTTAACAAATGCATCCACACTAACAAATACTTGTTAAACTGTCCAAACTATTTTCTAAGGAAACAAAGTTTGTATTGAGATTTTTTTTCTCAGTAATTTCTACAACTTTATGACACTGACACACTCTCTCATAACTGCACAACTTTTCTTTGTGTTTTTCCAGTTATCTTGAACATAAATTTTGTTTAATATATGCTGGTGTGATTTTTGGCAAATGGTTTAATTCATTTTTGCAGAATTAAATCCCCAAAACACTTAAACTACATGCTGCTATTTCAATATGAGAAATGCAGGAACAGCTCACATGGAAATCTGAATTAAAGCAAATTTAATTGTGTAATTTCCAAAAGGTTCAAATTAGAAAGAAGAAATGCAGCACTCATATATCATTAGTAATGGGTAGTAGAAAACAGTTTGTGGACATGAGTACTATTCTCCTGCTGAACTCTCTCTCTCTCTTTCTGTTTCGCCTTTTGCTGACCAGGGGAATTAAGAAGCAAAACGTGGGTTTTAAGAGCGTTCCTTTCATGTCTTGATGTAAGCTTTGGCATTACTTCAGACATCAAGATCGGTTTCATAGAAATCCCATTCCATCTAAAGTAAAAGCTCGGCAGTAAATCTGCCCATACCTCCCCCATAACACTTCCATAAATGATTCATTCAGTTCAGTTTAGCTGATGCAAAACAGAATGTTAGTGAGTTGTGGATGGAGCCCGAGCTGCAAGTGGAGGACCAACCCTGCTGCTTAGTAATTTCATCAATCTCTGGGAGAGAAAGAGAGGAGAAAAGAGGAAGAAGAGAACAGCATACACTAATAATAACTTTTGTGTCACTATCCAGAGGTCGTGTTTTTTAATCCCTCAGCCTAAAGAATTGTGTTATTCTAAAATATAACCCCAGCGGTGCAGAAGCAGTTGAGATCCATCATGGTTTGAGATAAGGGTCGGCTGATCTTCTCCCTCTGCACGGCCTCGCCCAGAACTACACAGGGAGATAAGATGGAACTTTTGTTTGAAACCTGATGAGAACCCTCTTAATGAAAGTGCTGCGCCAAAAATAATCTTTTTTCTCCATGTTAGTCAATCAAGAAATGGTGTAGTTGGGGGGAAAAAGAGGAGAAAGAAAGTAATTTTGCATAATCAGTGAGCACCATCTGGAACAATTAACCAAATTCCACAGAACTCAGAGGATCAGTCATATTGGCTTATTAAAGATCCAGAATTATACAAGTAATAAATCCTTGGAAAAACGAAGCGTACCCCTGCCTGTCACGACTATTTTAACTTCAAATACAGTGGAATACTTGATAAGGCTGAAAAGAGGAGATTAATATATGCAAATTATGTCGAGCATTTAAAAGCCCCCCAACAACTGTCTCGTTTTCTTTTTTTTTTTTTTACCCCGGTCTCTTATTACAGGGCTTTATGTTTTATTCATACACCAACTCACCTGTCATTTCATAAGCTATAATATTATGAGGGTATTATTAAACAGCATAAAGTGGAGCTTTAATTGGAAAGCTCCATTGCATTTTCCAATTATTTGCAGCAAATTAAAAGCAGATGCACATAGTTTAATAAGAATTCTAATATTGTTTCCTGAAAATCAAAAATCACTGTCATCCTGCCAAGATATTTTGCAAACCCAAGTTAATTTTGAGCCTCCTATTTTTTCACCTCCTCCTCCTCCTCCTCCTCCTGAAGGATGAACTGTCTTGTGTCTGTTAATTGAAGTTCCTCTAATGGATAGGGAAATAATTGCTCTCCATATTACGTTAGATCAGGGCCAATGTCAGGATTTATTTTTGATTAATGCGATAGATATGTAAATGTATTACTTTTTATTACGTTTACCTTTTTATCAGGTGGATGTCTGCTGAATACTATATGCAACAGCCTGAACCCCACACAGGTTTATTTTCTGAGTTTCCACCCCCCTTTGCATTTATTTTTTTATTTTTATCAAACATATGCTTTTTAGACACATTTCAAGAATGCAAGTTTAATTACCTTTAAAACAACCCGCTTTTCTGTCAGTGCATGAATAACAGACCTAATTGGCAAAGGGACTTGGCATGGATCAAAGCAACGCTAGTGTAGAAAAAGCAAAAGGTTGGAGCGGTTCTGAAAACTTGATAACTTTTCAAATGAGCTTGAACTGTCAAGTGAAAGAGGGCTGCAAAATAAATGTGAATTAGTTTTTAATATTCGGGTAATAAATGTCAAAGCGCCTGCATATCACATCAGTACATGATGTGACTGCAGATGACAGATTTCCCAGACATGTTACCTCTCCTCCCCTCAACTCGCTCCTTTTTTTTTTGTTGGGGTTTTTTGTTTTGTTGGGAAGTGACGGAGGGTTTAATCAAGAAAGCAGGCAATTCATCAATCCTAAAGAAGGCGCCTGTACAACCCTGACAGAGCGCACATGGTTTTAGACCAACTCGAACCTGGCCAGCTGTCAGCCCACACACACACACACACACACACGCACATACACACACACACAGGCACCCACACGCCCACACACACCCAAGCTACCACCACGCTAACAATTAACACAAATAGGCTGTCGGCTACGACCTCACACTTGGTCTGCAGGCTATCACATTGTTAATGAAGGGAAGTTGCGTTCTCTCACATTCACAGTGTGATGCTGTAAGGCTGACGAGTACACAGTCTCAAGCAATAAAGCAAGAACCATCTCAAGCTAACTCAATTATCTTATTTTCTTTTAAAATCTCCCCAACTCATGAAGGGACACATAAAGGTAGCAGAAACCGGGGGTTATGTGCACTTGCAGAGGACATTTTTCTGGAGGTAAATGATGAGTGCTGGCAGTGCGCTGTACAGTATGTGCATGTTCTTCACTGTCACTCAAAGCTCGTCCCAGTGGAGGAATCGCACACCAAATGCCACAAACCATTCAGCTGTGTGCTAATGTCTGCTCCTTCAGGGCCACACTTTGCACACTTGTCTTGACTAACTTATAATGTTACTGTCATAGCACACAATGATGTATTAATCATTTTAAAGTCGATTACTTACTGTTTTCTTTTTTTTAAAGAAAACATTCATATACAAAAAGAACAAAACTGAAATTTGCATACTTTAANAAAAAAAAAAAAAAAAAAAAAAGCAGGGTGTAACATGTCCAGAGCTTGGGTGTGTCATTGCTGGAGCAGCAGGAGGAATCCTCACCACATGGTGTCTCTCTCCAGCTGGATAAAAAAACCTGCCTGCCTCATTCACCATGTGTGGATCACACGCTCTTTAAGGATAAAGCGTCTCAGCCGGCTCTGACTCTGAGGCTGTCACAGCTAAGCTCTGCTTCCAAACAAATTAGCCTCTCTCCTGTTTCAGTCATGGAGCATTGTACTGTAGTTGAATTTCTCCTTGACAAAGAGAAGGGAATTCGTCCAGTGCATGCTCGGTACATATGTAAGTATGGCATGTGATGGATCATCTTTGACAGCTGTTAAATGTTCTCTTGAGTGTAATGCGGAGCTCCTCTGGGAAGTCACGTTTGCTCAGATAAGGAAAATCTGTGCTATATCCATCAGTGAGGAGATCTATAAGTAGATTGTTATAGATCAAGTACCACAGGAGCTGGTTTCATGTATGTACAGGTAGAGAATAAACTGTTTGTAAAGACATGCAGTGAAATATAGTGTTGAACCTTTTCTCCAACAACACTGGTTGTTGACAGTAAAATCTGAACTCCAGCCTTAATCTTGAATTCCTCTTAATGTTTATGGTGATTGTCATGAGTGGTACTAACTTGCATATGTTGTGTGTGACATCATCTACCTGTCATGGTGTAGATCCCACTGTTCTGTTGCGCATAATCCGGCCTGTTCGTGGTCTTGTGGCTGGCAGAAAGAAAACAAATGCTCTGTCATTCATCAGCATATTAAAAACATCAAAAAT
>JANJYP010272880.1:0-17162 GCA_024605115.1 Rastrelliger brachysoma | reverse complement strand
GAAGAAAAACAAACAAACAAAAAGAATGCAAAAGTGAAAGCGATCTGCTCACATCTGGTCTGGGTGCTGCCACAGAACCGGGACAGGTGAAGGTCACAAACTCATGACATCTTTTGTGGACCACAAAACTGCAAACTAAAGAAAAAAGAGGAAAATATGCTCAGAAATGAAACAATTGATCATACAAACAAAACCATCTGAGAAAATTAAACACTGAAAACTGGATTTATCTTTACCCTGACATTGGAATCCCTGTTTGCCGATGCCCCTGAGTAAGAAAGGCACATAGATTAAGATACAAAAACAATCTTCTCTACTCTTCTTTTAGGTGAAATATTTTCTGCTTCTGAAACTGTTTTTCAGCCAAAAGAACATAGATAATATTGCAAGGCAAAGATATTACTTTTGCATTATTTCCTGCTGTAGTATAACCAACAGACAGGAGGCACAAGTTGATAGAAAAGTCTTTGAGATAAAAAAAATAAATAAACAAACAAACACAGCTGTTAGAAACTCCCAACATGATCAACAAAGTTGTTATATGTGAAGTCTGTGTGTCTTTCTTCCCATATCCCTGCTGCTGACCAGGTCAAGAAGAGCAGTGTCAATTATTGTCTCACACAGACACACACACACACACACACACACACACACACAAAATGGACAAATACAATTCTCCTGTTTCCAGAACTGCGGTGTTGGCTGTTCCTGGTGTCTCCTCGGAGCTTTAATTGAATAATTAAAGGAATTGATTTACTAAAGAGTCCACTCAGCAGCTTGCCTGCTGTGAATCAAGTTTTGATTAGGAGCTTTAGAAAAGGAGACGAATAAGACACTGCCGAGTGCCGAGAGCTCCTCCACAATCATACCGGAGAGGCCCGGGGGTTCATAGGAAAGTGACCATAATCACTGATCTACAATCAGTTCACCATCTGGCTGAGTAATAATTAAAGATGAGGTTGCTGAGGGTAATCTGATCTTTGATCAGCATTCAGCAGAGGTGTCTGTCTGCAGCACTGAGAATATATGGCCAGTTCTACTTTTTGACCAGCAGAGAGCATCAGAGAACCAGGTATGGACTTGAAAAAGATTGGCAATGTTACTAGTAGACTGGATATTACAGGGAATTCAGTGTGGGATATAAATGCATTTTTTAATTTAATGATGCACGAGAAAATCTGGCTAATGCATGCAATTAAATAAAGAGTAACCTCAATAAACTGACTATAACACCTAAAAAATTCTGGATAGAATGTTTATTACAGTTTACAAATCATTAGTAACAAATCAAATATCAACTACAGAAAAAACCCTGGATGTTGCTGAAATAGTCTTTTTTTTCATTGAAAACGTTTGTTTTTGTCACAGCAGGAAAAGGACAGATGCACTACAGAGTCATCATTAATGGTGTTAAGTAACACTTGCACTGTTTTTTTCACTATGATGTGTCAAAACGTCTGCTGTGAAAAAGCCCTTTTGGATCTGTCCTCAGATATGTTTTTGTGGCCTTGTTTATTGATTTTCACTGTTAGAACCAGTGTTTGTGACATATGACCCTTAAATACAGCAGATTACAGGCTTCAACCTCATACAAGATACTGTGTGATGTGGCAGTGTCACATTTTTATCCATATCAGATCATTTCACCTCATAATTGGAGGCCAACAATATACAAACACTCATTCCTTTTCAGTGCCTAAATTAACAAAGACAATATTTACATCTACATATTAGAATAATCTTTTCATAGTCTTTAATTAATCTTACAATCCCCTTTGGGGTTTGAACACCCATGTTGTGAGCTGCTGCTCTGACACCCTGTCTGAAGGAAAGTGTTTTCACCCTGAACTGAGTGCTGCTACTGTGGCCAATACAGCAGCCAGTTGGAGAAATGTCCTGAAAGCTACCCAGAGGCTGCTGGCACATGCACTGCCCTGTATCCGACATACACCCCACCATATGTCCGACACACACAGACAAACACACACACATACATCCNTCTCTCTCTCTCTCTCTCTCTCTCTCTCTCTCTCACTCACTCACACACACACAGCTATACTTTGACTAGACAGAACAAGCTTTCTTCATGCTTTTCTGCATTAACGTGGAAGATTCTTTTTTTTTCTCTTTTGAATGTCTATGTGCTTGAATGTCAAAGGTCCTCAGTAACATAATACACTGATTCAAATATTGCACTTCAGAGCAATAGTGGTACCTTACTTTTTGTATTTTTTGTAAGTTGACACTGTTTCCATACAACCCATCAGATGGAATGCTTTTCACCCATAAATACAGATTAATATTTGACATCTTGTGAAAGCCACATATCTCCAAAATATCAACTTATCACAAATTAAGAAAAACAGGCCTGTTTTCATTTTTGTGACAATGCATTTTTCAAATAATCCAATGAGTATCCAATTACTGTGTGACTCTTCAGAAATAGGACAATTTTAAATCCTTCAGAATCCATCCATCTTTTATCAGAAAAAATTAAAAACCACAGAATATGAGGAGATTCATGATTTCCACCAGTAAGCGACAAGCTTAAACACCAGCAGTTTATAATAAATTAATGTGGATCTAGTGCCATCTGGAGCACCTGATGAAAATAAAATAATCTTCTCTTATTAACACATTAAACATTTAACAGAGCAAAACTGATTAAGCTCTATTATTTCTACTTTTTAGTTCATTTTTCAGTTTAAACTTTATTTAAAATCTGCATATTTTGGCTCGCTCAGTGGAGCAGTGGTTAGAGTGTATGCCTTATGAAGCAGTGCTCTTAAGTGGCGGACCCTGGTTTGAATCCTGGCCGGAGCATCCTTTCTCTGCGTGTCTACCCTCTCTCTCTCCCATTTCCTGTCTACCAACAACTACAACAAAGGCGTCTGTGGCAAAAAAATCTGCACATTTAGTTCAGAGTATTTTTAATGCACGATTTTCTAACACATCTAAGGTATAAAAAGTATCTCATGTATCTTAAGTATTCTTTATATTCAGATGTGCAACAGTACTTTAAAGGGAAACCAATTTTACACATGAGTTTCAGCTTATGAGGAGTACCACTCAGTTTTTGGCTCTGAAGGAGCTTTTGAAAGTCTGAAAAAATAACCCTGAAAATGTCATCATTCGACTTAAACTTGTGACACTCTTTCTTTCTTTCTTTCTTTCTTTCTTTCTTTCTTTCTTTCTTTCTTTTTTTTTTAAAGACAGCTTGCATTACAAACTGTGTATGGCTATTGAAAGTGTGTATTTAAGAAATGTGGGGTGGGATGAGGTGGCTCACAAAAGTCATATGACTTGCATTATGGGAATTGTAGAATCCAACATCTTTTGAGCTTAGTACTACAGATTTAAGTCATGATATCCCAGCCTCCACTGCAGCAGTTTCTGCTATTTTAATTTGTTCTACTAGCATTAACAGCACATCTTAAGTTTTTGTGTGTGTTTATTAGTATGTAATGTATGTGTTGATGTCTGTGTGTGAGCACATGAAGTTGCTTAAGTAATCTCTGTATCATGTGGGCTGTAGTGTGGAGGTGAGGTTATATGATCAGATCGGGTCAGTGTGGTGGCTACAGAGTGTAGGCTGTTTTCCAGCAGGCAGCTGGAATTGGTAATAGAGAAAAGACAAAAGTGCAGAATCAGATGGAGTGCTGGGATGCCTGAAGAGGCGGCTTACAAACTGCCGGGGTGGTGTGTGTGGACTTATGTGTGTTTACATGTGTGTGTGTGTTACCAGATGAAGTCAGTGCAGTGGCTGCAGAAGGTGGGCTGTTTGAAGAAGCGGGCTGTGAACTGATGGTCTTTCACCTCGACAATCCTCTTGTGTTTGAGTGCTCCCTTCCTCTGAAACACAGGCACCTTGGGTGGAGGAGAGAGGGGCGAGGGTAGAGGGGAGGCAGTAGGGGAGGTTGCTGATGTAGGGGAGGCCACTGTCATTGAGGAGAGGGAGGGGGAAGGGGAGACAGGGGTAGACATGATGCCTAGAGGAACACAGTAGAGAGGAGAGGAGGTAGGGAGAGAATAGATGATGAATGTCAGTGAGGAGGGTAAAGTTGTACAGGCGAAAGACCTTGAACATGGGAGAAGGAGGAAGGGACGACATGAGGACAGGGAGGAGGAGCAGGAGGAGGAGGGATAGAAAGTGTAATGGGTCACAGTGGAGACAGGAGTTGTATTAATGGCATGTGGGACGTAGGCAAGGGAGCAGTGAAGGAGTGGCGTAATGGAGAGAAAGATCCAGAATGAGGATGAATGGGCCAGAAGTGCAGAAGAAAACAAAGCGAATACAGAGAAAGCGACAGGTACGGAGGGGACAAGAAGAAAAGGTGTAATGAAGGAGACAGGAAGGTTAATTCACATACAGAGACAAAACTCTCCTAAGAGACTCTGAGACGCTAAACGATTAGTGCAACTCACTGTGTCCCACATACTGCCTGTCCTTTTTACCTACAGTACATTTCTTGCTCTCTCTTTACCACCCCGCCCCTGTCATGTCAACTGTACCTCCTGTTGCCATGTCAACAACACCCCCACCACCAGCTCCAATATTAGACCCTGTATCCTCTCACGACTTCTGCTTGCCCTTATTAGCAATTAGTCCCATTTCTGAAGAAAAGTTTGGACCAGAATAATGTGTATGTGTCTATAGAGAATGAAATGTGCTAGAAAAAGTGCAAAGCAGCAAATATTAGCTGGAGAGATTGTGGTGCGAGGGTTGTATCCTACTAAATGATAAATGAAACACCAACAGAGATTCAATGAATAAATAAATAAACCCATAGCCAAAAAAAAACATGCCAGAAGAAGAATGTGATGAAATGATATCGCCTCAGCAAAGAAGCAGTAACAGTAGCAGAGTAAATCAATCAAAAGGGTGAATGGTGGAGAAAATGGGACAGTGCTCAGAAATTAGTTTAAATAATGACAAGAGAGATATGCTCAAAAAATGTATATTGACCCATATGGCAAAAACAATAAAGAGACACTACCTGAATTTGAGTTGATTTTGAAGGAAAAGTCTTGCCTGAAGGACTGCTTTCTTCTTTTCTTCTGGCTCTTCTCTTTGTCCTCCTCACTTTACAAGAAAGGATGAAGTGTTACACCTGTAGTGGGTAACCTCAAAAAAAGGAAAAAGACGAGAGAAAAGACAAAAAAAAAAACAAGAGCAGTACTGTGGCAAATGGAAAACAATCAGCCAAAATAAAAAAGAAAAGGAAAACCTATTATAAAAATAAAAGTGAAAGCAACAGGCGTTTCGACTGAGATGCAAGCTTTCTAGGAACCAAAGATAGAAGAGTGAGGTGGTAAATATCCGTTAACCCAGAGGCAGGGTGATAGAGAGGTGGTATTCTCTTTCCAAGATTGATTCTGTTTTTACTAAGAAGAGGACAAGAGGTGGAGAGAGGAACAGAGAGAGAGAGAGAGAGAGAGAGAGAGAGAGAGAGATGGAAGGAGGGAGGGAAGGAGGGAGGGAGGGAGAGAGAGAGAGAGAGAGAGAAGAAAGATTGAGGGGAATAGGCGGCGATTCATTTTGAAATCTGGGTTACTTCTCTCAGGAGAGGGTGAGGGTGGTAGAGGATGGAGGACAGATAAGACAGTAGCTGCCATTTTCCCATCACCAATACAGTAAAGAAAAGCAGGCGCCAACTGTCTCTCACTTCCTCTGGTGCCAGGAGGAGAGAAGAAAAGGGAGAGGAAGAGAGACGATCCAGTCTGGAAGAAAGAGCAGAGAGCTTGGAGACTCCTAGTTAAACATGGCATGGACAAGCTAAAATTGGAATTAAACAGTTGAAAGTCATTGAGTTTGCAGCAGATCCAGATGACTGAAGGATCAACAGGCCCGTGAAATAAACGACCCGATTAGTCTTTCCTGCAACACTACAGTTAACACTGTCTTCAGTGCATTTGAGAATTTCATTCTGAGATGAGCAAGTGATGGTATGATAACACTGATCGACTCTGCACGGAAACCAGGTCAACTAAGCCTGATGGGAAGAGTAGTTTCTAAGAGAGAGGGTCTGTTTGTACAGTGGATTACACTGTGCATGTGTGTGTGTTCTTGTGTCAAATCCATTGATTGTCCACATACTCAAGGGCACAAACAGTGACCTTTACACACACACACACACACACACACACACACACACACACACACACACACACACACACACACACACACACACACGCACAGGTGTGCACACACAGTTCTGTCGAATTATTTTGACTTGCATTCACTCACCTGAAACAATTCTTAACCCTTTAACTCAGTGTTGTAGAAATCTGATTTTTGTCCCCAGATGTGAGCTTAGTCATCTTGAGCATACAAGTATAAATACACACACATACTCACACACACACAAGTAATCACAGTGCCTGTGCATGCCTGGTCTACTGTATATGGACAATTCTGGGAGATGAGAGCAGCAGGCAGGAGCAGGGATGAAGGCAGGCAGGGGACGAAGGGGTGGATTGGAGTGGGACGGAGAGACTGAGAGAAGGAGCGAGGGGTTGAAGGTCTAATTAATGGAAATGTAGGTTATTAGTCTCCTGATGAGGACACTGGCAGAGAATTAATTAACAATTATAATTAGCAAGATTGTTAGAGAGCAAAATGGTGTCAGCCAGTGAGATAAGAGTGAGCTCGGGTGCATGAGTGTGTGTGTGAGTATGTGTGTGTTCGAGGGTGTCATCATTATGCCTGTCTTTATTTGAAAAAACAGCTGTGTGAACATGCCCTGCCTGACAATGATATATGTCGTTTCAGCATTAGTCATGCAGAAGCAGCAGCTGATTGGAAATGATAGGGGCTTTCCTTCACACAAGCCATCACCAGACGTTTCTCCATAGAGCTGCCATTTCTGTCTTCATTTTCTGACCCATAAGACTCATCATCAGTTTAATCTCAGATGAGACATATTCTTGCTCTGTTGTCACAAATACATGAGGAAGATATATAGTAAGAGAGAGAAAAAGCAAGTCACAAAAATATGAGCTGGTAATATTTGTAGACCGTTCACACCATAGTATTCAGTGCATTGGGAAACAAAGCACATAAACAGCTCATAATATGTCCCCTCCACGCGGTATGATGAGTAAGCACTTGTGGCTCTAAAGTGTCTGTATCAGTGTGCGTTTGTATGCCTATCAGACCATGCTTTACAGTGTTTGATCCTGGGCCATAAAAAAGGAGCTGGTGTGCAGTCAGCCAATGATACATTATGGCTGTAAACCACGTATACACACACAGACACACAAGCACAGCAATATGAAAAACACAGATGCATGATTAAGAGTAGAGGGAAATGCTACAAAACAGCCTTCAATTCATGAAGAAAAGAAATATATAGATCTGACATCAACAAGAGGAAAGAAAAACAAAGGTGAATTAATCAGGAAGACAATGAAGTCTTACGTTTGTCATCACAATCACTTCCAAAACCACAATGTATCTCTTAGTTATTACCATCTTTAGCACTTATACACGATATGACAGCACTGGAAACTGCAGCTGTTCTGATCATGGGCACTGTCTCTCTATGCCCAAACCCCCCTTTCTGTCTCTCTCTCTCTCTCTCTCCCCCTCTCTCAGTCTACAGATGGCTATCTTATTATTTCTGACCATGGCTTAATGAAACAGAAAATTCTCCTCCGATGGAATCTTTTTTTAGGGGAGCAATCAGCACTTCACCAATTACACGCATCCATTATCGTCTAACGAGTGCTCACTCGCATCGAGCACCAGTTTCAACCTGGCTGGCTCTCTCCTCCAATGAAATTAAGGTAAATTGACTTGCCTAACTGTTGTTTGTGGAATCAGAGGAGAAGCGGTGTCTGAGGTAATCATATCTGCCTGTTAAATTTGTCTCTTCAGAACCGATTGGCACTGTTTACGTCTATGGTTTTCTGCTGCGGTGTGCTATTTGCTTTTTTTAATGAAGAGTGGTCTGTCGTGCGTTTGGAAGAGAAGCAACAAACGTCTACACCAGTCAGATGAGACATTTGGCAGGCGATTAGGCCTCGTCAACATGGTCTACAAACTCTCAATGCTGAAGCAAATAAGTGCTTCTACATGTTTATTTTACTGTTGACCTGCCTCTCATCTCAACCAGAAATACTGCTAGACTTTAGTCTCTGGATGGAGAGAAGCCATGTAAGTGTTATATAAATTATACATAAATAATGTTACAATAACTAGAGTAAAATATTTCTGGATTTGATGCACACCTCAGTGACTATAATAATAGTGGATGTTTCGTATATTATTAATGTTAAGGCAAAATTATGTTGTCAACTTCCTAACCACTTTATGAAAAGGGCAAAGTAGAGAGAGACATTAATAATGACAAATGTTGTAATTGAGGTTGTTTATGAAAGAAAACAAATTACAGTATAGAGGGCTTTACTGCGATTGGATTGCATTTTACAGGTAAAAATGGGAATTTTGCTTAAAGGAATAGAAGCTGAACTCTATGAATGTTGATATTGTAATTATTTGATTGACAGGACTCCCTGGAAGAAGAGATCCTGTATCTCAATGGGACATTTCCTGGATAAATAAAGGCTAAATAAAACAAACATCACCAACACAGTAAAGAAAAGTACAATAAAATACTGCCAAAAAATGCAGAAATACTACCATAAATTAAAAACTAATAATACAGTAATAATACTGAATATGAAAATACAACTGTAATTGAAAATGCAGTAATACTACTGGAAAGTTTTACATTGTCGACTTTCATTGCCTGTGATGCAACAACTCTTTATATCAATTATGTCTAAGGAATTATGTTTATGTCCCATGAGTTGATAACCGATGAATATTTTTTGTACTGCAGATGTATTTGTATATGTTTTATACAGTATTTCAAGTTTGCTGCCTGTTTGGAGATGATTTTTTTGTTTGTTGGTTTGAAAGAAAACCTTAAATAACACAAATATCAATATTTCATCATTTATGCATTTTTGTCAATTTAGATAAAATAAATTGTCATTTGTAGTTTCAGTTTTAAAAATCTAGTTAATAAAATATGTGTTAACCCACTGGATAAAGGTTGAGTTTGTGGCCTTGAGTATAATGAATTCTGAACTGTGGCCAAACCAATAACTCATCAACTAATATGAGCAAAACAGGCATGTGAAATGAAACGTATTACTATTCACAAAATGTGCAAAATACTAACAAGAACTCAAATCCTCAGCTGTGGGCTGCGAAACCTTTCTCGCTGCTGCAGGGAAGAAGAGACAGTTGTGAACAAAATATGCTCAAGGGGAAGGATGAAAGCAGGAGGGCAGAGGATTCAGGGTAAGAGGGGTGATTGGATAATGAGGCAATGGGAGAACAAGGTAAAGTCTGAGGATATCTTAATCTTCATCACAGTTTTCTAGGATGAATTCCCTTTGGGCAGATGGCACACACACACACACACACACACACACACACACACACACACACACACANCACACACACACACACACACACACACACACACACACACAGGCAAACAAGAACGTAGTATGAATAATTATTGTGTCCTAGATGTGGTGATAATGTTGCCTCAAACATACTATATTGGTTGCAGTGTACAGCAAATTCATGTTTCTGTTGAATGCTACCACTCCAAGACTGTTTGCATGGACAATTAATAATTATTCCAACTTCACATCCTAACAACATAACAAGGCAAAACAGATCTGTCAGCATCAAAATACAAATTTAAAGTGCAGATTAAAGACACTGCAGATATCAAAATTAGAGCTAAAATGATGAACCAGTGTGTTGATCTGCAAAAAATTAATCAGCAACTAAGCTATTTTGACAATCAATAAATTATTTTATCAAGCAAAAAAAAACAAACATTAACCAAATTTCCTAGATTCCAGTTCCTCAGATATGTTGTTTTATAATTTAAATCTACTTTCCTCTATTTTATATCACTGAAATCATATATTCATGCTTCTCGGATTGTTGGTCAGACTAAAGAAGCGTTTTTAAAATGTAACCTTGGGTTCTGGGAAATTGTGGTGGGTATTTTTTACTATTTTCTGAGCAAATGATGATTAACTGAAAGAATGAAAGTAATGAGTAATTAGTTGCTGCCCTTACCTAAATATTCTTAATTTTATAATGTTAAAAAAACAGTGTACAAGTGTGTGTCTCTGTCATCACTTGTAAACTTCCAGAACCTTCTCAATCATCACCCGGGCAACATGTGAGACTCTGTATTAATTATCTTTACAAACAGTTAAATAATTTGTTATAAATGCTTGGGATGATAAAAAAGAGCTTGACAACATGCATATGTACAAACACATTTGTGCACACATTTTATCTCTCTTACAACATGTTTACTTCTCCCTCTCTCTTTCATCAACACAAACAAGTAGTGCAGGCTTTGAATGTGTTTGAGTTGTGGGTCAGTTAGTTCATTTGTCCCTGGTTGTTGACCAGTGTGGTTGATGTGTAGATGGAGAGAAAAAAAACACAACATGAAAGAATGCTTCAGTGATTTTTTTTCTTCAACTTCACAGATCAATCCGATGAGTTGTAGAACCTTGTGGTGCTGCACACATGATGAAAAAGAAAGCTGCACTCGCTTTCCACATGATAGATAGATAGATAGATAGATAATGTGAAATGAATAACAGAGAAATTAACAATAAAATGCAGTATAAAGTAAGATCCCCTGGGAGGACTGCAGGATTTTAAAGAAGAGATAACCAAGGATAGAGCCTAGCAGGGCATAAATAAAATGACAGAGCCAGTCAGAGGAAACAGAACTGAGGGAAAATCAAAACAGAAATATGAAAAAAACCTGTTACTAGCAGAACAGTGGAAAAAAATGGAGGGTGAGAGGTGCAGGAGCGTCAGGGCACTGCACTGCATTGCAAGAGACGACACTATATCACTAGAGAAAGAGAGAGAGCGACAGAGACAGACGGAGAGAGACAAAGATAGAAAGAGAGTGAGAGAAAGTGGTAAGCCCTGCACCACAGACATTACAAATCCCCAGGGAGCTGGTGGCAGATCAGTACAGGATCAATCTGCTGCACCTCAGCAGGGACGCAGCGTACTCCTTCCATTCCCTCACACCACACAGTATGTGTGTGTGTGTGTGTGTGTGTGTGTGTGTGTGTGTGTGTGTGTGTGTGTGTGTATGTGTATGTGTGTGTGTGTGTCATGGTGCTGTATGTGTTTGCACGCCTGTATATGAAAGATGAAGTTGAAACACAAGTGACTGGGGACTGGGAGGTGGTGATGCAGGGGTTGGGGGGTGGGAGTAGAGGAAATGCAGAGCAGGTGGTAAGAGGCAGGAAATAAACTGAGTGTTGGGTGCAGATGTTCATCAACAGACTGATCCAAACTATAAATATTAAAAGCATAATTGAGCAGCATGCACTAGAGATAATGTACATTTAATCCAATAAAACTTTATTCCTTTATGTGAAACCCATTAAAGCCTTAAAAAGCAAACTGCATCACTGCTGGTATCTAACTGTACTCCGAGATAAATGATAGAAGCAACTGATTGAAATCCCACGTGGGAGATTAAGGATCAGTTTATCCCCCTCCACTCTCCACTCATGGCCATTAGAGAGAAAAACATAACACTGACCTCAGATCAGTGTTTGGGGACACCATGATCCAACTGCCTGTAACTCAATCTTATTAGAGCGTTAAGTCATTACTGCATGTACACACAGAGGCCTCACAATGCAATTAGCCATTAGCCCATCACACTGACAAAGCATGGCTAATTAGCAGATCGCAGACGCACAGGGAGCGGAACAAAACATATTTAATATCCCCATCAACACACTTGCAGAATATCATGTGTCAGGTGCTGTTTAGATGTTTTTTTCATGCTTGGTTGAGTGTGCTTTCAAAAGAACCAAGTTTGTGTTTGTGAATACATTTAAAGCCAGAACTGACAACCAGATAGAAGATTTTTCACATAAACACAATGAAAGTTGAAGTCGGTTTTATCTTTCTGTGTTTGCCACTCTATTAGACTCTATCACTTCATGATATAATGAATTGTGTCCATGCAGGGTAAAAAAATAACTCAACACAAAACAAAAAATACAAAGGGTTATCAATGTAATATCATTCTAGAGGTCTGTGCATGACTTCCCAGTAAGCTGCATTGGGATCGGATCTGTTTAAGATTCTGTTCTGATAAACAAAAGTGCATGTGTTGTAGTAGAAATGGAGCTGGTCAGGTGGCTTTGACATGGCCGCTGTTGGTTGCAGAGTTGAGAGTTGAGGCAGAGTGTTAGGTGTGTTGCTCTCTTTAAGGGTGAAAGAAGTGGATTATGTTAGGTCAGCTCTGACCAGATCAAAGCAAAAGTCTGACAAGAACAGAGAAACCTCTGAGAAATATGTGCAAGCAAGCACGCACATGCACTCATGCACACACATATGCACGCACGCACGCACGCACACACACACTCTTTGCCAGAGGACGGACTGCCATAAATTTACTTTGAAGGAGTTCTGACTGGGTAATAGCTTGTATGGAAAACACTGTCATAAGTAGGAATACAGACACACACACACACACACACACACACACACACACACACACACACACACACACACACACACACACACACTTCACAAACGCAATCTCAAAGCAACTTATTTATAATTGCATTCACGACAAAGGAATTGGAAGGAAACACAGCACCACTGACATTAATTAAAGAGAATCATATTTTATGAAGCAATTCTCAGGAAGTAAGTGCAGCACTGACCCTCCAGCCCCACCCCAGACAGACAATGTCAAATAAACTAACACATTTAAATTAGGGCATAGACCAGACCAGTCTGGGCTAGGAGCAACATCACCCTACTAGCAACCCGCCTTAGCAACCCGTAAGTAGGCCTGTAGTGTTGGAGAGGTTACTAGAGCAGAACTGGGCCTTGTACAATGCTGGAAACATACACACTGGTTTCTGTGGGTATATGTGCCCTGTCACTGTGGTAGCATAAGGTTCTCATGGTGCAACATGCAGACCCTGGACCTGGTGAGTACAACGTATGGCACTCCTGTATTTCCTTGATATAATTCATGGCTGATTTAGCCAATGAGGACCCTGTTTAAATTCTGGAGCACCACTCGTATTGCTTGCCAGGTCACGAGCCAATAAAGAGAGAAGGGATGAGCTTGAGGCTGCACCAGGATCTCTTTCAAACTCAGGCACTAAACAAGCCTGGAGCACACTGCACTAGGCTGGACTGGACTGTTCAATGCATACAATTTGATCAAACAGTAAATCAGATAAATCAAAGCAGATTAGGACAACAAGGTAAATCAAAAGAGGAGCAAGTTGGCGAAGAAATTAAATTGAACCTGATGACTTTAAACAGAAACTGATGGATCAGAACAATCAGAACAGGCAGGACAGTGCAAAGCCATACAGCAAACACAAGAAACAGACAGCTCAAAACAAGCAGAACATTGTGAATGTATTTAACTTCCTCAGGTAACCAAATCTCTTAACCAAATTCTTATCACAAAAGACACTGCATTTTCAAGAGTAGCTACACTGTGTGTGTGTGTGTGTGTGTGTGTGTGTGTGTGTGTGTGTGTGTGTGTGTGTGTGTTGTATGAGGTCCCATATTAGCCTATGTGGGATGATCAGACTACTTGAGATGATGCTTTAGATTGCAGCTTAGTGAGGGCTAGAGGAAGATGAGGATCATTGGCTGAGTGATGTGTGCATTGTGTGTTAAATATGCATGCACAGCAAAGTGTGTGTGTGTGTATGTGTTTTTCAAAAATAGCAGTAGAGGAAAAAAACAGTGGGAGAGTAAAGGAGAGCACTACCGAATCATGCTGCAGTGGGCTTTTATACATGATTACTGCACATGCAACAGACATATATGGTGTATGCCCTCTCAACATAAAACACAATACTGTCCTGACTAATTTCAGGCTGTTGGTGATATGAAGCTTTTGGGATGACATGCAGGGACAAAGGATGACATGCACTAACTGAAATTTTAAAGATAAGGTGGTTAACATGATAGAAACACTTTATCATAGCCACTTCAAGCCAAATCAGTCCAGTCTAGATCAGCATAGACAGCAGACACGTCACCACCATGCTGCCCCTCAGCACTTTTCCAAAGTGAGCTTTTAAATATTTCACCTCCCATTGATTAAGGTCAGGACTAAGCAGAGGGGAGCATAGCAGATCTTTGACCAGTGCTTTGGGGAAAGTGAAGGACATTATGCTATATTACCCAGCAGGCACCAGGTGGTGGCGGTGCAGAGGACACCATGGCAACGCCATGAAAATGCCATGGCAACACCATAGCAACTGTGGCCTCATTTGCTCGCTGGTGGTGTGGTACAGCCCAGACTTGCTACAGTGGCATGGTCGTCAGATACACACTTCAGTCACATCATTATAGTAACATTGTTCATTAATTATTTCATCAATCAATTAATTGATCATCATCATCATCAACAATCAGTCAAAAGGAGCAAGAACACAGTATCTACTGGTCTCTGTTTTTTGCTAAGTGAGAGACAGACAGAGGAATGAGCTGATTTTAAAAAAGAAAGTGATCAAAGGAAAGAAGCAAAGGTCAATGGATGGGGTAATTAACAAAGAGATGTGGTCATCATATGGTAAAACTTTAAAAAGAGAGGAGGTGGAAAATGTATGTAGCTTGTAAATGAAAATCAGGACAAAGAGCCACAGAGGAGAGCAGGACAATGCAAAAGAGACAGCAAACGGTGTGAGAGAAACATCCTGATGTGTAAAAGCAGCAAGTGTCAAAAAGTAATGTTAGGTAGTACGAGAGGAGTGACAGACTGATAGCTATAGTAGATACAGATGAATAGAGAGTTTAGACTTTTACTTGTCTTTTTTGTCACAGGCACTAATGTCTTCACAGTCATATAGGAGGAATTGAAATTCAAAAATGATTTCAGTGTCTAGAATTGCTACAAAGCTAAAACATTTAAAACTATTTCATCTAACACTTCCTCCAAATATACCAATCTTAACTAATATATATATATATACCTGTATGTATATATATGTATATATTTATTTGTACATATATATTTCTTTATAGATAAATGATAGAATTCAAATGATAATTGAATACAATAAAATATCTCAGTTAAATCACAGTATAACATGGTACATTCTCAAAAACATAGTATATTTTAATATATTATTTTTTCTCAGCAAAAAAGAAAATAAATGAAACAAAAGAAGCAAGAGGGTTTTTAAGAGTCACTTCTGTTCATGCAGTCACAGACTTAAGTATTAGCGCCTCAATAGAAATCAATAATGCTCAATGACATACCAGGTTTAAGCCCTGCTGATTGGTTGAAAATGACAGTGTTCTACTACACAGGAAGCAATCAAACTGTTGCCGTGGTTTCCACTGTTGGGGTGGAGAGTACAGCGAGTGGACTACCTCATGGAAAAGGTGGCTGCCCTGGGTCCTAAGCATTTGCTACAATTGAACTACACAACCCTCCCACGATTAAACTTTGAGATTTCATTCAGTTAAACATGCAATGATTCTGGGGCTTTCCAAAGGATGGGGAATGACAAAAGCATTTCTTTAAAACAAAGACAGATTATTTTAAAAATTGCCCCACGCAGACCTAGAAAAAAGCAATCCATGTGCAGATAAAAGGTACAGTCTGCCCTCACTGAAAGGCAAAGAAGTCAAAAGGGGAATTGAGAAGGTCGACTAACCCTTCGATCTGTGACGACATGCACAAACACAACGCACAGTCCCTCACATAGCAGGTCAACCCCCCCGCCCCCCTCCTTCAAGCCATTATCAACAGCATCCCAAAAGCTACAAAGTCTAAAAGTAGATGTTCTTTTGCTACATCATGTCAAAGCTACATTCAACTACAATAGAAGAAGAGCTGGGCTGTGGCTGGTCTTAGTGTGAGAGATGAGGTGTATATGTTGACCTTATGAAGATGGAGTATATGTTAGCAATGTTGGTAACATTGGCACAGTTTACACTGTAGATGGCTTTTGGCACAGCTCACAGAAGATGCAATGCTACAGTTCATTACTCTCTCATGAACAAATAGCATTTTGCATTCATATTTGTCAGCCAGAGCCAGGTGTTGTGGATTCTAACTCATAAATCAAAATCACATCAGACCAAATTAAGTAACCAAAACAACATGTAAGGAAATCACTGAAGATGTGTAACATCTGACTCTGGCTGAAACAAATGTTCTCATTTTAAAATTGACAAAAATAAATAAACAAATAAAACAAAATAAACAATTACAATCTCTCAGATGCAAACAGTTGTGCCATTGCATCCCTGTCACATTGAAGGTGGGAATATTGCTCAAAGTCAAACAGTCTTCTGATAATCTTGATAACAGGAGTTATTACTGACTCCATTCAGTGTAGTATCAGCTATTGTGCACCTCAAATTGGAACTCAAAACATTCACAGTAATTTGTTCAGTCTTATTTGCTGAGAGGAAATAGTCAAAGATCATTTCCTCAGTACAAGTGTCTGTGGTACTTTGCTATTTGA
The DNA here is from genome assembly GCA_024605115.1 of Rastrelliger brachysoma. NCBI lineage: Eukaryota > Metazoa > Chordata > Actinopteri > Scombriformes > Scombridae > Rastrelliger > Rastrelliger brachysoma. The sequence continues at coordinate 605 of JANJYP010272880.1, read as the reverse complement.
ACCTCGGTTGCAGTGAATTTTATTGTCCATAATACCAACATGAGTTAACATCAGGTGATTTTTTTACATGCCAGCAAAATATGTGACCTGTAGATTGTGCAGTTCAAACTGTGGCACACATGCCTGAAAAAGACAATGAGGAATTGTGCTTCATGTAATCCATCATCTATAAACTTCACCAAGGTACAGTATAGTAGTGAAATACAATAATACCCTCAGAGAGTTTTTACAAAGTGCTGCACTTGATTCAGTTTCCCTTACTTTTTCTGAATCCTCTGGATATATCTTGACTAGCCACTTTCATAAAAGCAATAAAGTTCATAGCTGCACACCCTTGGCTCTGTATTATGCAGCTACAATTATACAATCCAACAAAAGTCTCTAGCATAATTGCCTCTGAAGCTTATTTGAATATTATACAGCCATCTAGTGCCAATTACAGATATTGCACCAATCATCTCCTTGATCCACTTATATGATGATGAATTATGCGTCGTTCACATGTGGAAAAAAAGATGGGTCTTTCTCTATGAAAACAAATTACTCAAAAACTAATCTTGCTTAAAAGCTCCTGCGTGGAAATTTGGCACTGCTATTGAATCATT
>JANJYP010272763.1:0-11184 GCA_024605115.1 Rastrelliger brachysoma | reverse complement strand
CACCTGTCAATCAAATGTCTACCGTCGTCGCTAAACACACTCGCACACCGAGTCAAACATTCAGTGTCCCGCCCCAAATATTGAACATCCCACCCACTCGATAACGGCCAATCAAATTAATTTTCCTCACTCGTATAAACTCATGCTACAACTCTGAGAAATTCGGGGAAGGGGACAGGACAAACAGACATTTCTGTACGACTTTGAAACTGGATTATTTTGGCTCGGATGCTGCCGTGCCTCTATGTCTGCAGTCAGTACTCTTATCTCTAGCATTGTCCCTCCCACAGCACCATCTGATTGCCATTACATGGGTAACAGCCTATCAGCAGTGAAAGCTGGGCATGCACAGTGGTCACACACACATACCGTGGAGAGGAGAAAAAATTTTGACAGCGTGTGTGTTATTGATATAGCACATGCAGGAGGTAGTGAGGGCTTGTTTGTGTGTGTTTGTGTGACTGCAACGAGAGCATGCAGTCCTCCACCCCAGAACTGGTTAGCAAAGGCAGCAGACTTTCCCAACATTGTAATTAAAATCCTAGTCCTCTATAATTCACAACTGCTAGTAACAATGAGCCCAATAATGTTATATTAACATAAGCGCCACTTACACCAGACGTGTAAGTGACATAAGCGGATTTTGATTGTAGGATGTAAGTCTGCATGGGCATGAGTCAAATGTTAGTGTGAAGAGAAAAAAAGTCGTTGCCTGGCAGAGCTTGGCCCTTTTTGTAGCCTAGTTTTTTAGCCTGGGTAGCTCTCTGTTGCTGAGGCCAGGGCACTTGGCGAGATGCATTGAAATTCATGTGTGTATCGCTTTAATCACTTGAAACAAGGTGATAATATCGAAATGGAAATAGTCTGTGATAGTGTAAGTGCGTGTGTGTGAGTGAGAGACAGAGGGAGTAAAACACCAAATGAACCCAATTCAGTCCAGTTTTATTACTTTTAGCTTAACGTTAGCCTGGGGGCTCCCTGCACTTTTTGTTACAATTTTAAAACAAAGATGTCTATTCTCTAAGATACAAAAGTTAACATGTTGCAAATATGAAAAAACTGCATAATAAACATATGCATTTAAACAAAGTTAAGTGTTAAGAATTCTGTTTCTTTTCTCCTTTACATGAAAATTGTACATGTATGTCTACATTATACTTGTGTTGTTGTTTTTGTGTGGATGCGTGCGATACTACATATAATAATTTACATGGCATAGCTGTAATTTTGCCTTCCCATTGTGAGAATGCCACATCAGTTTTTCCTTTGTATGTGTGGGTGGATCTCTGTCTGAGTTTGTATGTGTGTGTGAGCTAGTTCAATCTGATAATGCAAATGATGTTTGACGTTAATGAAATGTTTAATGAAGCCATGGCTAGAGGGCATGTACAGGGAGAGACATGCACATAAACACACACATTCACATGCACTTACCCAAACATCCAGATACACAAATGCATGTGCATGTACACAAATACACAGATGCACCTCCATGTGCACATACACAGTCATATGTGTTCAAACACACAGATGCAGTTACACACATAAAAAGGTCCATGTCACACTAACCAAAGGTGACAGAAAATCACCATCTCTCACATTCTTCCAGTCTCAGTCTTCTAGCCTCAATCCCAGAGACTATCCACAAAACCGAAAGAATAAAATACATAAAATACAATAACCTTTCTTCATGATATTCATATTTCTGTGGAAAAAACATTCACCCCTCCGGCACAGATATCAAAGTTACAGCATAATGAAATTTTCAAATGTCATTAGTTGATGTTTTAAGCCCTGCAAAGAAAAACATTGTTACCCGCTTTAATTGGGGTGGTGGAAGACAGCAACTTTCTGACAACCTCTGCTCATAGAACAAAAACCGAGCTAAGAACTTGCTCTTTAATGAGTTCAAAAGACCAATTCCAGCCTCTCCCATTCAAAGGTTTGCAGATGTGTTTAGCACTGTGCTTAACCTTCCATACTCCCTGGGCTTGTGGGGTTAAAGAGTCTATGATTTATAAAGACCTAAGCAGCTGGACAGCTGCCAGGGCTCTTAAGGCAGGGCACCTTTATTTTTGCTGGGTTTCTTTTCTGCTGAGTTGTTTTTATTCTGGCTGTCAGATCAGGGACTGTTCAAAGCTAGATGGCAGGTGAATGCAACTAGACATAACCTGTTCAGTATCAAGCAATTAGTATTGTATCTGAGAATCAGTCGTCAACAAGGTCAAGCTGATGAAAAGCTGACTGGGGCTTGCCAGGGGCTTTTCATTAGCAAATATTGAATCAAAGCAGTACACATATCTCATTATATACACTCAGCTACAAAGGCTTAACCAATACAAAACTAGGCAGAGTTGTATGGTTGAAATTCATCGAACTCTAGCTATAATACAGATACATGTTTGATATGCTTCTCTTTGATTTATTCAAACCTTGGCTGAGTTAGTTAAATATCAATTAATATTCAATACATTTTATTGCCTGTAATTAAGACATCATCAGAAAATCATTTTAATAAAATTTAAGTAATGAAACAAATCTAAAGAATTAGTCGCTATGTATAACAGACAATATACAGCAAGCCATGCACTTATCAAAGAATAATACACAACACACAAACTAAAAGATGATAAGCTTATAGTTGGTTACTTACCTGCTTTTCAAATGCATTGTTATACACAACACACTCCATTTTGTCAACAAAACATGACACCACCATCATAGTTCAATATCTTACATTGTCAAATATGATACAGCAACAGCATCTGTTGCCGGTTTCTATATATTTTTCCACCTTACAGTTCACGTACAGCTGCATTTCCAAGGCACTCTGCTTCCATTTATGTCCCTTTACATTTTATTTCATCCTGATTACTGAGTTAAACAGTGTTGTACCTCACACAATAAATGGGTTGACATAGCAGTAACAGATTTTTACTTCATTAGCAGACTTAGCCTATGAGTGAGACTATTGTGGATATATATTGTGGATAATACAGAGGATTCTCCCATGAAGTCTGCACTTTATGAAGGAAATACACTCTGTGAAGAGAAATCAATGCATCACTGAATATCTAACTTTCAATCATGTGTAGAAGATAAATGGTTAGAGGGATTAGCAAGTTCTGTCTGCCCAAAATGTCCCTATTGGCCTTGTAGGACTTTTTTTTCCTTTAATTCTTCTGGGCAAAACCTTTTTTAAATTCCACAGAGAGGTGAATGATTCATCATCATTCATCTCTTCAGGTAGGACCAACACCAGTGCTTGAAAAAAACCCATTTTGAGACACATTATGAAAAAACAGGGTTATTGGCACATAATATTATTTTTTTTAATTATTTTTATTATTATTATACAATATCATGTTTTATGTTACAGTTAATTAGCTATGTGATTTATGTGATTTTTGCACAAAAATTTTCCATCAGTGTCTAAAATCAGGACCTGTGATTTTGGAACAAGAACATGCTCTGCCATTTTAGCCACACCACATTTATCCTTTGAAAACAAAAGAACAGAGCTTGTGGTGCAAAATGTCCGCAAACTCTGGGAACTGATAAAAGTATGCTTCAGAGGACCCCTTCATTTAGGCTGGACCTTAACAAGATTGTTAACTGTGTCTTTATTTTATCTTAAGTTTTCCTTCAATGTCTTTCTTTCTTTTGTTCCTGGACTAAAGCATTCACATAATTTTAAATTTTTCAGAAAAAAGTTTCTTTTTGTTTTCTTTTATATTCTTGTAAAATTAAGATGTGCATTTTTCATGTATTTCCACTTTGCCTTGCAATTTTTTGTCGTCTTGCCAACTTGACCACTACTATTACTTGACCCCAACTAAAGAAGTAGACAGATCGATATATTTAACACTCAACACAAGATCACAAGGACTCAATAGAGACTGCCAGACATGTCTGACTGACGCAGAGAAAACAGCCAACAGCACTTCGATTTGGATGTCTGCCAGCCGGCTTTGACGCAAGACAGACATACTATCTAAGAGGTGCTGTTTTCAGGCCTTCCTCACAGCGGCTAATCTGCATCCAAGGAGCTACCTAGGAGCTTAACTGCAAGCAAAGGCTCCTCAAAGCAACATAGGCCTGCGCCCTGAGGATGGGCTGCTGGTGTTTCAAGCCGGCAAAAGGGACTCCAGAGGCTTAAACCTCAGCTGTCTGTGATCATATCAATGATGATGTTGAATAAAAAATTAGATAATAATTCCCCTAGAGAAGCTGGTTGCCCTAGCGTCATGTTACCTCAATTTCTTTATAACTTCAATTTACATACTAACTCAGTGACCCAATTTTCTCACAATTTAATTGTTTGTATTACTTTGTTTATTTTGTTCATCATGTATCCATTAAATGTTTGCTGTAAATAAATATCTTAATTTATCATTAGAGCAAGAACATTAGGTTATAAGACTGACCAACTATTTACTGGTAACTAAGCAAATTTTCCCTTCAAACAAATGGTGCTGCCCTGATTTAAATGATTCTAATTAATTTCTACAGCCTCCAGATAAAGTAATGCTCTTGCTCTCAATTGAGGATCTAAGTTTGTTTTCACATATTAAAAGCTATACAAAAAATAGTTGTTTATGTTGTTTAATGTAATATATTTCGGTGTGGTGAGCATCTGCTCCTCTCTCTCCCTACCCCATGTTGTTTAGGTGTCTTTGAGTAAAGCACTTACAGTAGTTCTGAACTGCTGTAGCTGAACTGCTTGTTATTAACAGTGAAGTGTAGCTCCCACGTGTGAATATGTCTATCAGTAAGTGTGAAAAAGATGGTCCCATGCTCAGCAAACCTTGCCTGAGTAAATGAAATTTTAGGGGGAAAAAAATCCAGTGAGAAAATGTGTAGTGAAAGGAACTGTAAGGGACGATTCACATCTTATTTGTTTTTAGCACACAGCATCAGCAGCACAAACTGGCAGTGCAGGGAGGTGGAGGAAGAGACAGATACTTCATAGAGACTAGAAAGAGAATAACAAGAAAATTGCCTATCACAGTAAATGCATTTACCATGAGACCAACACATTCACAGAGATACACACGAAGTTAACTCATGCAAAGACGTGGTAGTAAGAGACTGCTGGAAGAATATGAACAGAGTGAGCGAGATAGCAAAGTGGAGCAGGTGTGGGAGGAAAGAAAGGAGATAAGACTGATAGAACAAAAAGTAGTAAAATGCATGTAGAGAGGAGTCATTAATCTTTGAGATGCCCCTTCCTCTCTTGTTCTAAATTGCCTGCTATTTATAGGCTGTCACTGGGTGCTGTGCTGGGGTATCGAGGATATTCTCAATGGTTCATAGAGAGGTCAGAGGTCAAGTGATTTAACTCCAATCGCAGACTGTGAATCTCCGATGTGTGTATTTGTGTGTGTGAGAGAGACAGAGAGATAAAGAGTGTGTGAAATGATTTAATTCTGCTCTGAATGTGTGTCTCCTGCGGCTTCATTATCCAAGCTGGAGAATCACACTGAGGCAGCAGAATCACTTTTTAATGGGACTATTTTCAGCAAAATGGAAAGGAATGAGATAAGGCAAAACACACACACACACACACACACACACACACACACACACACACACAGACTCAAGTGAAATACGACATTTACAATTAGCAATAATGCAGTATTCTTGACAAAGGCATCAGGAAAAGTTTTCAGCTTTGCTAAGTGGGTAGTGTACATGAATTCAGTGACCATTTCTGTCCCAAAAACATGGCAGAATTTCATTGACAAAATTTGACACAAAATCAAGCACATGCAAATTCACCAAATATACAACTGGAGTCTGATGAGCGTCAGCATCGGGTGCATTAACTTGCCATTCGGTTCATTCCGCAGCGCCAGTTCTGCTTACCAAAAGTGGCCCATTAGACGGCTCTCATTCCACACCAGGCTCCAAGCCAGCAAGCTCGGCTTCTTACCCATTTAAAGTTTGAGAATAAGTTGAGATCGTTTCGGCATCATCATTCGCTTTACCAGCCACCAAGACTCTGAGCGCCAGCTATCCTGAGGGAAGGGTTGGTCGAAAGTGACCCCAAGGTTTTTGGGGCCACTAAATTTTGGACACTTTTAAATTTTATGGCCATAAGTTGACCAAATTTACTAACATAGCCCCAAATTGTATTCCTTTTCAGCCACACTAATTCAACTGTTGGCCCCACTTATTAAACTTGGGGTTCCGGCTTGTGCAGACACCGCCAATGCTTATGATGGCACCCCTCTCCCTCCCTTCCCTGGCCGGAAGGGAGGGAGGGGGGTCCTGAAGGGCGGCCTGGACGCCACACTGTGGGATATATTTGGCCGGAACAGAGCAGCCCTCAGGATTTGAGGGAAACTTTGGAGGGAACCAGCTACTAGATGGTTCGATTAGTTTTTCACCTCTATACCTAGGTCGGACGACCAATTTGCACATCAGGACCCCTATGGGCCTCCACCAGAGTTTCCTCTGGCTTCGCCCTGCCCAGGCATAGTTCACCATCTTTTGGGTCCTATCACACCTGCTCACACTCCACCTCCCCAACGGTGCGGGTCATAATGGGCCGGTGGTGCACCTGATCCTTGGGGGGCCGGGATCCCACCTTAGCTGGCGTGTGCCTCACTTTCATTGTGCCATGGGGTTTGCTTCACCCTCTGACTTGCACGCGTGTCAGACGCCTTGGTCTGTGTTTCTAGATGGGTCGGGTGGATTCCGACATTGCCGCAGACCCCTGGCATCTTTGACATGGGACAATCCCCGCCCTGGCACAATGAGGGGATTGAGGGGAGAGAGGGCGCAGCGAGCACTTTGTCCACGGCCCGGGAAGCGGTGAATTGTTGCTCTTCCTCCTACAAGCAGTGTGATCAGAGACCATATGCAACAAGGGGCTTTTCTGGTTCACACAGCATGCCACCTGCTTGCAACAGCCAATGTCCCCAAGGCAAGACTAGAGCCAATGGAACATGGGTGGAAGAAGCACTTTGGCACATTTTTACCATCAAAATGTCTAAAGCCCTTACCACCAAATCTTCTTACAGTATGTAAGTGTGCAGGCAAGTGTGACAATAACCGATGTGAGTGTTGTGCTGCTGGAATTGCATGTACAGCATTCTGCCATAGAAAAAAAATCTTCACGTAAAAACCATCTCACTGACATGCAAGCACACATACTGGACAGTTTGAGAGAACTTTTAGTTTTTTGCACTTTTGGTTAATTTGGTATGATGTTATTTGTATCGCTTTTGTGCTACATAGTTTCATTTGCAATCAATTGTTTCTTTTATATCATTGAACTAACACCCAGTTAAAAGTTGAAAGGGATGTTTATACTTATGTTTATGTTAGAAAAACATTTTTTTTTAAAAATACAGTAAAAAGTGACCGTTAAAAAAACAAAAAATCTTAATCGAGTTATTGAAAAATTATGTTGACATTTTGGTGACAAGATGACCCTTGTTAAAACAATATAACAATAGCGATAGCAATTAATGTTAAATGTCAGGTTTACTACAATTAGAATAGTTGCATTTTTTATTCCTAATAATGGCCAATTCATGGCCAAGGTCGCCAGAATAGAAAAATGACCTTGACCATGAACTTTTAAGATCAAAAATCATCCAATATGGTCATAACAATATCAGAAATGAATTCCTCATACCATAATAAGTCTAAATTGAGGAATTACATGTGTATATACATTCAGAAACCAAAAAGTTGAATTTTTATCATAACCGATGGTGGCCTTATTTGATTTGACCTTTGCTTAATTCGTGGCACTATGGCGGACAAGCACCTCTGTGTTTTTTCATGTCTAGGGACCCACTAACTCAGTTCAAGTGAGAAATTCCCCCAACACCAAATTGCGAATGGGTCTCCAGGTCAGGTCCTGGACTATAATTAAATCCCTCAAAATAACCTTTAAATTAGTGATTGTGTTAGCAATCCTAAAATCACAGAAAAACTACTCCCAGCTTATCACTCAGAGGTGTAAAAGTCTTTTTCATTCATATTGTCTTTATCTCATTGCAAGTACTGTAACTCGCTTTTTCTGTGTGTTGCATTTTGTGCTAATTAACAAAAGCATATCACTCTCATTCTAGCATGAATATAATATAACTGAACTACTGATTCCTCACTCTACTAAATGGTCAATTAGCCTGTGTCACTAACAGCTCATAGAATCACATCCTTTAAGCAGAGATTTGTCAGAAATAAAATAAAATAGATGAATTTCAGAGAGTGAAATGCATGTGGAGGCTTAAAAAGTTTCCAACTCCCTCATCAGCGTCACAGCTTTATTCCACGGCAAGCTCAGGCTGCCAGTGTCCTGCAGGGACAGCCATTGTCACGACAACCAGAGTGCATGTGATGGCCAATCAGATGGAAACCCCCGGCCCACGTCAGATCCCATGATGTCTGCTCTCCACTCGCAATAAATTGTTTGTGAGTGAGTGAATGAGTGTGTGTATGTGCATGTATGTTGGGTAACAACAGGCCTGCTGGCTATGGTGTCCATCTTGGCTGTGTCATTGTATGCTGACCTGTCTATGGTGATGATNTGTGTGTGTGTGTGTGTGTGTGTGTGTGTGTGTGTGTGTGTGTGTGTGTGTGTGTGTGTGTGTGTGTGTGTGTGTGTGGTCCAGGTAATTCTCATGTGGGGTGACATAAACCAATTTTCACAATAATGTTGTTGGGACTCACCTCCAAAAGTCCCCTTGGTATACATCATCTATTTTAGGGTGAAGACTTGGTTAAGTTTCATTTAGGGTTATAGTCAAGGTTAGGATGAGTCTCCAGAAACTTATATAAGTCAATGTAAAGTCTTCTGAAGCAATGAACATACAACTGTGTGTGTGTGTGTGTGTGTGTGTGTGTGTTTATTAGCTTCTCTGCCCACAGGAATTGTGAAACTGGCTGCCTGTTTGTTTTTGTGTTTGTCATTGATTATGTGGATGATGATGTTGCTTTAATTGCATATATGAAAATGTATCCTGACAGCATGACCAATCTGAATTTAGAACAGAAATTAATTGTGTGTGTGTCTCTTTATGTGTGTGTGTGTGTGTGTGTGTGTGTGTGTGTGTGTGTGTGTGTGTGTGTGTATCTGTCCCTGTGGGTATGATTCTTCTTTACACGATGTGGAATGTTTGCTCCTTATTTGACCTCAAAGACTGCAAGGCAAAAACTAGGACACCACATTAAGTACAGATTTGCACACACACACACACACACACACACACACACACACACACACACACACACACACACACACACACACACACACACACACACACAGACTCAGCATATTCATATCAACCTGACTAAAGCGCATGAGATGCATGTTTGATGCAGTTCAAATGTGAAATAAATAGTCTGATGTTTGCTGCTATGGTTCTCACAGCTTGGTTAACAGGGTTAAGACAAAACTTCTTCTACTGAAAATGTCACACCCTGTTTAATATAGTATCCTTAAAGTTTATGTGCTAAGTTTTATAGGGTGATAATACAATTTGTTACTCCAACAGCCAAAGAGATAATTTTATATACCCAGGCTTCTAATCTTCAGATGAGTCAGCCTGAGAAAGCACAAAGGCAGCTGGAGACATGCCTAATGCTAAAAAAAATATTTCATCTTTTTTTTTTTTTTTTTTTTTTAGGATGCTCAGATGTCAGTTAATCCCCAAGCCATCCAAAGGGGAACCTCACATTCTAAGCTAGAGCTATGCACTGAATCCTACAGGGTTTTATTGGTAACGTTAAAAACAATTCTGAGCAGTACTTTCTGCATTTAAAGTCAATATACAGGGCCAATCAGCTCTGGAATAGTAAGATATTTCTCTCAGCATTTTTGTGACCCAATAAAAAAATAATACTATATTAAAGGATAAAATGGGGTGAAATACCGCCATCTAGTGTGTCTAGGTCATATTTGCAAAAACAAAAAATAATTCCAGCAGTGGAGTTGCCTGGTTCGTTACTAGATCCATGTGTGTTACACTACATATTGGACTAAATACATGGACATATTGAGGAAAGTATTCCATTTAGAAGGAAACAGATTTCACAAGCATGGATACTCGGGGAGCTAATTGGGGTCCACTCCCTCCCCCCGGATCAGAAGTGTACCAGGACTGAACACCCACACACACACGGTTTGACATGATATGAAACTACTTCACGTACCTCAATCGTGTTCTAACTAAGACATCTGTTTGCACTGCAAGCAGCTAATGATTAGCCGAGCTAATCCATGATAACAATGGAGACAATTCTGAGCATAGAGACTGTACTTGGCAACCTGCAATGCCAGCCACTGTTTGGCTGGTATGATGTAAACATAACGTCACTGTTGAACCTGTCAAAATTTATAAAATCATTTAATTCAGACAAAATATCATTTTTCAAAGAAATGCAATACTTTTATTCTGCAACTCTCTAAATGCACTGTGGATGTATTTTTTTTTAAACTATAGCTTTTAAGAAATATTTTGCATAATCAACATTTAAATGAAAACTGTGACATATGTATCCACTAAAAAGGCAAATAATATTTGAGTAAAATTATCCTCTTGACAAAGTTTCACTTATCGTTTAAGTCCTGATTCAGAGCTAAATGGAGAGACTCTGACTGTCCGCCCATTGTCGCTCAATAACACTTCATTGCATAACACTTACAGTAAATAGTTATTCACTGATGACATCTGAAAATGATAAAATATGATCATTTACACTTTTTCCTCTGTGGGATGTATTATTAATTGACATAGACTCTGCTTCCATACAGGTTACAGGGCCAAACATGTGGACACTAGAATACAAAGCCCATGTGATTGTTATTGCAACTCATTAGAAAACCAGAGGCATTCATTTGCTGCCATAATAATCTACACTGTTCTAGAAAAACTTTCCAACACATTTTGGAACCTATAGGTTCAGAGATTTGCTCTCATCCAAAAGCACATTAGTGTGGTCAGATACAGATACTGGGCGATAATACCTAGCTCACAGCTGCTCTTCCAGGTTATCTCAAAGATATTGGATGGGCTTGAGGTCATGGCTTTGTGCAGGCCAACCCAGCTCTCTGAAAACCTTTTTTTGGCATCATTGTGATGATGCAACAGGATAGGACCTTTCCCAAATGAGACTGTCCTCACATTATAAACAACAGCATCTGCTGTTTCTGCAAATTTCCAA
>JANJYP010272724.1:0-10198 GCA_024605115.1 Rastrelliger brachysoma | reverse complement strand
ACAAGTCTGGCCAAACCATTGGTGATAGTGACATACACATTCTAATGCAGTGTTGGGGTCATTATTCACAAAATATAATGTATTACACATTATTAGTTACTGAAAACAATATACAGTATAAACAACCTATTTCTGGCTGGCCTGAAGAACCTCTACACAAGCACACTATGGTTTCCATTCTGGCCTAACACCAGTACAAATAGTTCAACAAAGTTTTCCTGTCTGATGACAGCCGTCTGTTCACTATTATCAATACTTGTTTGTACTGAGTTTGTTTTTGAAAGACNGCCTAACACCAGTACAAATAGTTCAACAAAGTTTTCCTGTCTGATGACAGCCATCTGTTCACTATTATCAATACTTGTTTGTACTGAGTTTGTTTCTGAAAGACATAGATTAATGAGCAACATGCAAGCTGCTTGTTTGGGGTCTGCATACACTCAGCTTAGGTATCACTGTAAGTGTTTAGCTACTAGCTTTGTTTTAGCAGGCAGTTGTAGCTAGGTTATGTAATACAAGCAATATCGTATTTGTTTGTTTAGTAACTATAATATGATTACTGAATGTAGACACTAAGTTACAATGTAACGTGTTACACTCAACAATGTTCTTACAATGCAATCACTTCTCATTCTCCCCTTCTTTCATCGCTATCTGTCTCCATAAAAATGCCAGTGGCCTCTCCAATGCCTCCTAGCAAATACAATACTTTCCATTAAAAGCAAACACTAAATCCACCTTCTTGCAGCATATGCTTACATGCTTGGGGAAGTCTATATATTTTTGGAGATGGGCTTTGTTTTTCCTCAGGGGCTTTGCTGGAGTCTGCATGCAGTGGTGAGGGAATAAAAGAGAAAATAGTCCTGAGGCTAAAAGAAAAACTTTCAGCAAAAGATCTGACCTTATAGCATAAGGCTGACAGAGGCATTTGAGATTCTCCAATGAGAATCTATAACAAGAGAGAAGAAGGGAAAGAAGAAGGAAAAGGGAGATAATTTTTACCTCTGGGGAGTAAGAGTGAGACAGACCTTTTTGAGTATATTTGTCTGGAGGTCTCTCATTCTGCAATGGAAAACACTACATGCCCTGTTCATTGTTTTTTCAGTACGTTTTGTGGAGTTAGGGAATGGAGATCATTGGAAGAGAAATAAAAGCCAGAATCTTGTGGATCCCAGGAGGAAATTCTGTTTGATGTTCCATTTGATGCTGCCATTTTTATTTCCAATATCAACCTTCCCACTCTTTTCTTTTGTTCCCTTTATTAATCAATTGTTAATTCTCTACATGTCTTTTACTCTCTCCTCACTAGAGCTGTCAAAATTGGCCAAAACGTATGTTCTGAAAACAGTGAAGTATTTAAAGACTGTAAAGGTCTCTAAACATCTCTGTCTCTCGGAGTGAGATCAAGTGTATGATTTGTATTTATAAATAATAATAATTAGTAAAATTATTTATAAATTTGACACAAGTTGGGTAATATTCATTCTGGTTACCAAAATCCAAAGTGTTTGTAAATGGGATTTTTAAGGTGTTTTCACACCTGCTTTGTTCATTTTGGTTGAATCAAACTCTGATTTGTTAAACCTCTTGGTATGATTTTTTAGTATGAACACAGCAATTGCACTTGGATTGGGATCAAAGCAGTCAGACGGTGACCTTGTTGACAAGGTGGTCTTGGTCTGGTTACCAACAAAGTATTCACCCCCTTGGATAATTGTCCCCCTTTTATTTCTTAAATAGAATCATGGTCAATAGATTTTGGAATTTTTAAAAAAAAGAATTTTCAAAAAACCACTGTATAGTCAAAGTGAAAACAGATTTCTACAAAGTCAGTTAATTAAAGTATATGGCCACATTTGGTCAGAAAGAACAGATACGTCATTGTCAAACTTGACTTAGCTTTTATTCATGATTATTCATATCAATAAAAAACTGAATAAGAAAACAGCTTAAATGTAGCTACCCCTGTGTTTTTCAGTACCACAGAGGTGTGGAGGGAGACGCACACTGTTTATTTCAATAACAATAGTATACTGTTAGAAAATACGCTCAAATACCATTTTATAAGCCTACTCTACATTCCTAGAGAACAAGTATATAGAGTGCAAATCATTCTGTCTGTGGTCAAGTTGGGTTGTGAACTCTCTGCCATCATTAACACGGTTGTTATTGAAGTATTCTCTTGTTTCAGCTTGACCTATATTTCATTTGCAATCAATCGAAGTGACTGATTCCTGTCATTGCAGCAGCCCAGGCAATATCCACCAATACACTAACCATTTTCCTTTTTTTATCCTGCCATTTTGAGCCTTCTATTGATTGCTAATGTAACAGAAACAATATGAGCAAGCTTCTGGATGCAGTAAGACAGCCTGTGGTTACCCTCTCAGTTAAATATCAGCCAGCCAGAAGTAAGTGGAGAGCTTCCAGGCAGCATTTTACTCTGCAGCCCTGCCAGATGAGGCTGTTGCTGGCATGATGTGAGCTGTGCTCCATAAGTCAAAAAGAGTCAAAGTGCAACACACTGCTCAATGCACTACAGTGTTGCAGCTAAAGAGTCGAGACGCCTCGTTAAATATGTAGTGCCACCGACCCACTTCAAGCTGTTCTTTTACTTCTTCACACGTAAGGAGCAGTGGCAGCTAACACCCGCTCGCGGCTCACTTTGCACACTCAGAAATTCACATTCACACATCCACAGATGCACATGTAAATACAGGAAACAAGCAGCTTACACAGCTGTAAAAGCTGCTCCAGGCTGTTAAATTATTCCTCTAGTTGTGTGTCACTGGGTTAGAATAGATGCAGGTGTCTGTCCAGTGTATGTGTGTTAGGCGTTAGTATCTGCTGCTGGGTTAAATAGCTCTGATGGGAGACACAAGTTGTTTGCAGGTGTTTGGTGAAAACCCCTCCAGGACCCACTATATTTTGTAGAGGAAATGGCAAGAGTGCTTGTGTTAGGGAATAAATGCACTTTTGGGTGTGTAGTGTGTAGGAGAAAGTATCAATTACACTTTGCATTTATCTGCTTGGAGGGTAGAGGGGGAATTACTGTACTTCCGCGTGCCAAAATATTTGGACAATAGTACACATAAAACAGTCTTTATGAGTCTTTGTGTAAATTGTGTGCTGAAAAATGTTCCAAAAGTGAATACATGAGCAGCTATATTCATACAGAGAAACAATGATGACTGCAGGTGTTAAAATAATTTCTTCCATCGTCCTGCATTGTTGTTGTAAGAGGCAAGAGAGAGACTGACAGGGAAAGAACCTAAGGGAGGTTACTTTACAAATATTAAGTAGAGCAGAAAGGCTCTGTTTGTCATGCTTGAAAAAATTAAAACTCGACAGCCCCTTGGCACAAGATGCAGATTACATATATATGCAAGTAAGGACACAAATTGCTTTTGTTTTGCAAACATCAATACTTATGACTACAGTTCTCTCTAATTATATTTAAAGTACTAAGGTAGTGGAAACACAACACAAACCGAGTAGAGTAGAGTATAGGGCTAAGACGGGCTAGTGGAAAAGCGCTAATAGCTCTGCTTTGGTTCCAAGTGAAATGAGCCAACACTGAATGTGACTTCAACCAACTTCCGGCCACTGATTGCCACTGAAGAGTCATGGAAGTGACGCACAACATAAAAATCAAAATCACCGTTTATAAAAATTTTCTCACTTCCTGCAACTTTCTCTCACTTGGACTACGAGAAAAAACCACAGACCAAGCAGCAAGTACACAACTGCCTCCATTGTTTATGTTTGTTTCACGTACATAACAGCGTGTTCACACAGCTATGATGACCCTGCCCACCTGGAGTAGGTACTGTGGGCTAGTAGAAACCCAAACCAAGTCGAGCCGAGTAGTGCTGGAACTGTGTAGTGGAAAAGTGCCATAAGAAGACACCAAGGCACTCATCTTAAAAATATATAAAATGCCTTTATTTTAAGGGCAAGTCATGTTAAAAGCTGTAATAAACTACTTCAGCTTATAGCCAAAGAGGACTATCTTTATCTCAGTAGTTCCAGGTAGCACTCCTACTGTTCCGTTTTTAGCTACTGTTGATATGTTTATGAATGTCTCCATTCTGTCTGATGATCTTTATCGGCTATCAGTCGATGCTGCAAATCCACTCTAGCATCTGTGCCTCTATGTAGCTACTGTGCCTGGTGCAACATTGTAATGCACAGGTAGTTGTTTTAGGGTTTTTTTGTGCTGGAGTCAGCTTTTCTGTTCACCTGAAGCTCAAAATTCCCTGGGTTATTGTCACAGCATTCACAGCTTACCCAAAAGAAATTCAGTTTTTTACAGTTTTTAATTCTTTCTCTACCGTATGCCATCTGACACCACAACAGCCAACACCAGACACCGATCAATGCTGCTAAGCCTCTCTGGCCGCAGTGCTTGTCTCTTGTCTGCAGCTGTAATGCAGCTCTCTGATTCCAACATTATATCATAAAACCAGTTTTCTTCCAAATATACTGATATTTCAACGTCTGCTTATCCCTATTGCAAGCAAGAAAACAACATGGCAGACAGAGTGTTTTGGAAGGCCTCCCCTTTCAAAGGTGCCACTACAAAATATGAGGAAAAGTAAATTGCAGTCCAAGACACATCTCCAAAAAGATTATCCAGCAGACTTTTGCAGCTAGATAAAAAGATATTTTAATATAGGGAAGACAGTTTAATGTTATTTATTTCAAGTTATCTACATTAGAACTATGATAGAAATCCACAGGGAAATCGGGGAACTCATCCTTTAAGAACAACCCAGTGGATGTTCAAGACACAGTCAGCAGATCTAAATTTGAAATTTTAATGGATTATTTTTGACAGAATACTTTTTTTAACACTTTGATTAAAAAGTTGCAATCATACGATGCAATTCGACATATCAACAGTTCACATAAAACGTACTACTTATGCGGGACTGATAAACAAAACACAATGTACCTTTGGTCATAAACTCAGTGCATATAGTCGTTTCATAGATATGATAAAGGCCAAAAACACTGTGTGTGACGGTGGCAAGAACAAAGAGTTCCCACACCATTAGAAAAGGTAATTTTCCAAATGTTTGCCAATATACACAGTACATTTCATAAAATGCTTTTGTTCAGTCTTAAGTGTATGCTGAGCAAATATGACTACCATTTCATAAAGTGTTTGTTATCTGCGGTTATGTGGTTATTAATGTAGATGGGTGTTGGAATGACTCCCAGAGAGTTTTCACACACTTCTACTCCTCCTTTCTCCTCCCCAGGGGTATTGTTAGCCATTGTGTCCCCTGACAGCTCGCTCCACATAATGAGGCTGACAGACCAAAACAAATGCACGTACAGAACATAGGTACTGTGGACAAAAAAAAAAAAAAAAAAAAAAGAAACAACAACCAAAAAACACATACAAGTAGAGCCGGAGGAGATAAAGAAACAAGGCATGGCTGCTGCTGTTGTGGCTGTGGCTAGCTGGTATGAGTCACATCACTGTTTTACGTTCGCCTGTCTTTTTCATCCACATCCCATTTTCTGTTAGCCTAGAAATCTAAAAGCCCTTAGTGGCAGCAAATTAGATCTGCTGCCTAGTAGGTCTAGCAAGTCACAGTAGATTTTGCAAGCTGGAGTCTTCACGATGTGATTGGTCCAGCCAGTTTTTGGCCGGGCCAATCACATCATCTCTCATCATCTCTCTCTCTCTCTCTCTCTCCATCCCCAGGTGTGCCGGTGGTTGGGGCTAAATGATGAACAGAGCCACAATGTCTGCTGTCTCTAATGGGGACATTATGCAGGAGCATGGGAGTAGTGCTCACATCAGGCTCATAAATCACATACTCCTGTACAGGGACTCACTGCAAGGCCTCACTGCTCCACTAACCCTGCAATACACACACACACACACACACACACACACACACACACACACACACACACACACACACACACACACAAATAGAAAAAAGCCACTCGGCACACATCCACATATGCAAACACATATTGAACATTTGCATACATTGACACATGAACACAGAAAAAATACACTCACACAAATGCATGCGCTAATGCTGATGCTGCTATGGCATAGCCCATTTAACTGACCTCCAGCATGTAGTCAACATTTTGCCATGTAACTACCGGGACTCAATTCACTTACATCTGTCCAGTGACGGCACCTCTGCTAACAGGACAGTGTGCTACACCAGAGCTTGTGTCAATGTGATTGAAGTTTGACAGAGCAGTTAAAGCATTATTAGTGCTTCCTGTCACAGCCCAGCACACACAGAGGCCTGCCAGTGGCACAGGTGAGGTAAACACAGGCCCCATTTAGCATATTACCCATCAGTCAACACGACAGGCAAAGGAGATAAAGAAATGCACACCCACTGTGAGTGGGAAAACAGGCACTCCTGTCTGCCCCATCTCACAAGGAGGGCTATATGAATGTATTTTGGCAGGTGTGTGCACAGGCAACCCACTCTCACACACCCACGTTCATAGTTGCACGCAAATGAATATCTCACACAGCCACATGCTTCTGTGTGCACACACCAGTTGATGACAGAAAAAGCATTATCTGAAGTGAAATATCTCCAGGAGATGCCTCACGGAGCTAATTGACTGTGATGAGCCAATACCAGCATGCCTTGATGCTTTCTCTTTCCCCTGTCCTTATTTATCCCTTTATCTGCACAAAGATAATCTGAAGAAATCCACACAACTGGGTATTTGTTCTGTATGATTTATAAACCACAAATCTTTGAAAATATCCCCAAGCTGATGCATGGCTTATTGCTACTACAAATATGCTAATCTGGAAAATCCAAGGTGAGAATATTTGATTTATAATCTGCTGCTATATAACTATCACTTCACAATACACTCAATTTGATACCTGTGATGATGGGACTGAAAGAAAATGTCAGCCATCAGTTTCAAGACCATTTAGGTGATAAAAAAACTTTCCTGTCAGTAAAGGTACAGCCTAGGTAATACCCATGAGAGATGGCACACACTTACAATAAGTTCTTCACAATTAGTATGTTGCCAAAAGGCAGGGGGCATGATGTGGAAACAGGGGCTTAACCAATAGAGCTGTTTGAACTAGAAACAGACAGCTGGCACAGTGGTAGGGAGACTCAATAAAATGCACTCTCTTCAGGAGGCCATGAAACAAGTTGACCTTAGCTGACTCAAGTCAAATGTAGGCACACAAAACTACATACAAACACACGCACTAAAAGGGGTATGTCTGCTTAAGTAACCGTCAGGCTGCTGGAACCGTTTTGTTGCATGTAGCTTTTCACTGTGTAGCAAAAGGAGACAAGAACAATAAAAAATAAATAGAGGTAGATAACATAAACAATAGTGCAAGACAGACTGACAGAGCAATTGATACAGCAGACAAAAGAGAAAAACATGCATACTCTCACTGCGATCTTTACACAGTCTGCAAGTATTTGTCTTATATCTTTGAAATGGCATGAACCAACCTTTATCCAGCGTGATTCCTCCCTGAAGATAATGGATTGTGAACACAAAACCCCCTCAAACATCATTGTCTGCCCCTTTCTTACATCCCATCATCAACACACACACACACACACACACACACACACACACACACACACACACACACACACACACACACATTGCAGACAGACACACACGCACCTCTGTCAACACTCCCTGAGGCAGTAGTGTTAATTCCTCCTAGCCTATTCTCAGTCACACATGGCTGTGGAGGCAGTCGCCAGTGGAGCCTCACTGCTAGATTAACCTTTGCTCTCACCACAGATCTGTTTTTCAGAGGGACCGGCAGTCAGACAGGGGCCATGGCTGGCAGATAGTAACTCATTGTCAGAACACTGTCAGCACTGGGCCCTGCATTAGTGGCTTTTGAAGAGCGGGCCTGTTGACATGGGCAGGGTGCCAGCTAAGAGGAAAAACAGTCCTACTGCCCCACACAGCACTTAACCTGACCTCTCCCCTCAGGATGTGGAGAAAGGGTGGAGGAGTGTGAGGTTGTGTGTCACCTTGTGCACACATATACATAAGCAAGGAGTTAAAGTACCTTCTCTGAGTTTGAGCAAGTGCGTATTTTGGCTGGTGATAAATTCCAATACTAGAAAAAGAAAAACAGTACTGGCACTTTTGTCTCATTTCTCACAGTTTCTCACTAGTGCACAATGTGCGATCTTGTTTTCCTAAACCCCCTATGGTCTGTGTTACATTTACCAGAGGAAAAGGTCACATGTCATAGTAAATGTAATGAGCATGCTCTGGAGAAATACAGCCACTGGCACCTAAGTGGCTCAGTTAAAACAGGAGTGAGTACTTCAAAATTGTTAAGTAAAAACACTGAAGTTGTTCTGTAGTTTTTTTTTTTCTTTGTTCATTCTGGTGGGCATGTACATTCACTCAAGCAGAAATACATAAAATGTTCAAGGGTTATACAAGTTGTAGTTCTGTAGATCTGATGCTCAACTGATAGATTAATCCGTATTTACAAAAATGTATACATGTATGTGGATGGGAGAATAGAAAAGAATAGATAGAAGTTCCCAAACAAAATTTAGCATCCAGTAACTCAATACAATGGCATAATATAAATTAGTAATATGCACAAAAAGCTAGCTTGTAACAATAAAAATAAAATCAGGCTGTGACAAGAAAAAACAGCCTACAGAATAAAACTGAGTCAACAATAAAGAAATGTCTAACAGTAGTTGGCCTGTACATTACAAATCAGCTGGTAACAACGAAATTAGTCTATACAATAACAATAACATTTACAATTGCTATATACAGTAGCCTTAGAAGTGACTGCACTGTATAGATAACTAAATGTTTAAATTAACTATAACATCCTACACATATGGAGATTGTATGTGCAGTAACTGAAAATTTCCACAGTGCAAAAGAATGTGTAATGACAGTAAGTTAAGTAACTAAATTGTAAACAAAGTGGCAGACAGTAAATAAAGTGACAACAGCTATAATTAAAATGACCATCATATAAGTACAAAAAGAGGAGTAGAGCAGAGCATCAGGCCCAGTACTCAACTTCCCTCCTCATCTGTAGGAAATAGTTGAGGATCCCAATAGCTATGGAGACAATGGATCTCTTAAATATGTCCATTGTGCAGCTCTGTGACAGCAACTTGCCACTTAACCTACTGATTCATTATAGTGATAAGCAATCATTCTCTGTACCACCAGTATTTCCCATACATAGCTGCTGATCACATTCATGCCAGTATCCTCAATAGAGAGTGCAAGAATGGTCCAGACCTATGAGAGTCCAACACCATCTGTTTGTTCTTGGATTATTTCAACTGGTTTGACCAGCACCATGCAACAAAGTCATCCACCATACCCTGTCAAGCCCTGTTAGACCCAACAACATCATCTAAGAACTTTCGCATGTGGCATTTTCCACCTAAGCACCATGAGTGTGACTGGTCAGCCCCAATTCCATGAGACATAGTAGACTGCATTCTCAATAGATTCCCTGATTTCTAAGTAGAGATGCTAGTTCATTAGTCTTGTTTGGCAGCAAATTCACATACCCCATCAACCCAAAGGGATCTAGCCTTTAGTTTAGTGGCAGCTCTACATCCCTTGTACTTGCTCCCCAGCTCCTCTGGAAGAGGGTGCATTGTGCTGATGTGACCTTTATTTGAAGTGTGAGTGGTTCTTCCCTTGAATAAACAAAGTTACTGCTGCTCAATTGCATTACAGAAAACTCCACAAAATGAACACAAAGCCTTCAGTAGAGAAGCAGCAAGAGTAAAAATAATTTTAAAAAGACTAGAAAAACACAACACAGACAGAGCTACTTAGTACTACTTACTTTGAGACTACTCACTCATGTTTGCTGTAATAAAAACACTGAATATCTTTCAATATTATCAATGAGATACATTTACATGTACAAAACTCAACAGCTGGCCTATATCCTCACTTATAGCACTCATTTAAATCTAGATAATTATATGTTCTGTTGCAGTAATGAAGAAATAAACCTCAGTATCAACTTCATTAAATAGTCCAGAATATATTTCATGGTGTAAAGTATGAGACAATGAGCTTCCTAGACATCTTCTAGTTCAAAGTCCCCTCTGTCAGCTAGTGCTTAGGCCAGGGGTGGCCAACCAGTCAGAGGCTGTGTCCGAAATCACTCACTCATTCCCTAACC
>JANJYP010272448.1:0-10157 GCA_024605115.1 Rastrelliger brachysoma | reverse complement strand
AGCCTTGCACTCCTCTTACATTGGTGGAGCCATGAAGAACAGTTTTTAAAGAAAGGATCAGAACTGACACAGTAGAATCACAGATAGTCTTTGTTATGCTGTGTATTTTGTGCAGATATGGTTTTTAATTACTATTCTAAGCATCCTGTCTGACTCCTCTTATACATCAGTAGCCAACATCTCATCTCTATTTTACACACTGCCAGATCATTAACCTGCAGGTCAACAGTCTTTTTCTTATTAAAAGAGAGGTTGACAATTTTTCAAGTCTGTCTCATGACAATAGTCAGTGTGCTTGTTTATTAAACTTTTTTGTCACTACTTTTGCAGAAAATTCCCTGAATGTCCAAAACTATTGAAACTAAAGGAGAAAATTACCTTTGCAAATGTAATATTATGATAGCAGGATTGTTAAATCACATTTGTCTTATGAATACAGTGGTTCTATAGCTGCAGACCATACGGTATAGTATCTCTAAAGGCAATCCTCTGAACATATCATCGTCAAAGAGCAGTGCGCCTTCCAAGAAGCAGGATTCACATACATGATTCAAACACTGCAGATATATTACATACATGTTTAAACATAGTCTAGTTGCACTCATTCTCTCAACCAGTGAGTGGTATGGTTGCACTCAGGGGGACTGTGTGTGATATATGTGTGCATGCATGTGATATGTGCTGGTCAGCTACAGAACTGTATGCATAAATGTGTCTATTTTTGCACTGATGTTGCATTTTTAAATACAAGGCATGCATACATAAATTAAGATAATATGAAGGCTATTCAAATATGATAAATAGATACATTTTGCTGCATATGGATTTTTTGGGGGCCTATGTGAATCTGTCAAAAAGAGATTACTCTTCTTTTACTCTTCCGACATATACTACTTTTTTAAGTTGTATTCATATGAAATAAGACTTCAAGTTGCATATTTACTGTTGAACTAATTTAATTTTCTACTTGTTAAGTTTCACCACTTACACATATTCCATCTCTGTAGCCTTTCTGAGCATTGATGTCTTTGTGAACAGTAACAGTAAACAAATAGAAACAGGCAACAGGATTAAAAAAAACAAAAAAAGCAAGCAGACTGAAACAGAATATTGAGATTTAGTCCACAAGTGTCCAGATATTCCTTCCTGAGGCATTCTCTAAAAATCGTCTTGAGATAATCAGAATCACCGTGTGTATCACATCATTAAGAAGAAAAGCACTGGGAGAGCGCAGACCTCCGCCAAGGCAGCTCACACAATCACAGTCCCTGCAGCCAGTTTTAAAACGGTTGAGTTTACAGTGGAGGGGTGGGGCTCTTGTTCCAAGAGCTCATATTCTGTGTGGAGGATATGTGATGGGTCAGTCATTACTCTCTGCTCATGTAGGATATATGACAGAGTGTACCAGACGAGTAATCTTAGTTTGTAGTTTGTAGTGAGGTTGCCATACCGTGCTGATATCCCATATTTGACCAACCTCGATAGTACAGCCTGATAAAATATAGTTTCCTCCTTTATTTCTACCACAAATGTTTTGAGGTTATTAAGGCTTAAAATTTGCCGGCATGGTTACATTGAGTGACAGGGCTCAGAGACCAGTTAGCTCTTTGCTAAGCATCGACTGGGCTATACGAGACTCTCCTGTCCCTCCAAATATGGAAAGTACACACTGATACACACCCGCAAAAACCCAAGATGTGCTGTCCACTCGTCAATAGGATGAGCTTCAAAGGAGACTCCCCAAACCAATGGGTGATGTCACAGGTGCTACGTCTTTTTATAGTCTATGTTCTTACCACATCAGTGATCTAATTTACATCTGGACTTAGATTTTTTTAAAAATGTGTGTGTTGATAAACCTTACTACATACTTTCTGCTCATCTAAAATCTGGATTTAGTAAAACCAGGCAGTCAAATTAAAATGGACATGGCACTTGTGGGACTCATTTCTGTTAAAACATGCACTTTTTGTGTACTTAAAGGTATTCCTTAAAAGTTGTAGCAATTAATTAAGGCAAACTTTGACTTATTTATTAAGGAAAATCTGTTTGAATGTTTGTCCAAACTTTTGACTAGTTCCATATCTGTGCCAGCATGTTATTATTTTTTATTTTAGATGAGAAAGTGAAAAGGAGTTAAAACAACAGTGTGTTGAGTGTGTGTATTTTAGGATTACGTTATCAAAAAGTTTGTAAAATACACCTTAAAGGTGGGGTCTGGGCTGCACACACAGTCACCACCACAGAGGACTAGAAGCCCATAGGTGATGATTAAGACGGATTTCATTTGTAGAAGTGTTGCTTTTATATCTGGGCACAAAATGTCAGACCCTACCTTAAACAATTTTCATGTAACAGAACTGTTTGCTCGTTTTTACTTTGACTAAACCAAATCAAGTAGGATAGAAATAAAACAGCTCTCATCCAATTTGAAATGACCTGTCACAAGCAAATTCATTTATAGTCATACTCCTGCAAACAAGTTTAACTGAATAGTCAGTAGAATGAAGTCAACAATATACCGTAAAAAGTCATGCAAAGTAATGTTTGATAGTTGAAAATGGATGTTCTGCTTTAATGTTTAAAAATGAAGCTCCTCTATTCCCCTCTGTACATCCACCGTACTTAATACACCATTGAATGTTATCAGAGCGAGCCACTCTCTCCCTGTTAAATGAGTTTGAAGAACGGAATAACTGTGTTTTGAAAGGACGATACACTGTATATTTAAACCATGGCCTAAATTGAATTCACTGAACAGATTGGTTAAAGTATTCATTAATTTTCAATACACTGCTTTGAAGTAGGGCCAGTAAAAATGCACATTGAAATATGTGTGATTACCATTAACGTATTAATGCATTAATACATTAGACAGATTTGAGCCTGTTTGACTCCTGATTTGGGTTGTCTACCTTCAGTGGACTTCATTTCATTTCAAATTACTGCTGGTCCTCCCCAAGTTCAAACACCATCATCTCTGTTAAAAAAAGAAAAAAAAGGCATCTCTCCCTCCCTGTGATCGTAAAATGTGAAATTGCTGATTTAATGTTATATTTCCAAGAATATGTGGCTGTGCATGCTTAATATGAAATCAAAGAGAGAGAGGAAAAGAGAGNAGAGAGAGAGAGAGAGAGAGAGAGAGAGAGAGAGAGAGAGAGAGAGAGAGAATCAAACCTCTACCAATATAAACAAGATGAAGTCAGGGCTATCAGACTGGATTTTACATTTCATATCCCTCATTTAATCCCTGCACTTGTCACTTTAATATGTCATCAAACTGGACTGGACTTTGTGCATTTCATTCAACCTTCACTGTCAAATTATTTTATTATTTATGCATGTCACATTTAAAGTTAGCTATTCCACAGCGACTGTACTCATTACCCATGTCATTACCCACAGACACTGTGGCTCAGGAGGTAGAGCAGTCATCCACTAATTGGAAGATTGGTGGTTTGACACACACTTAACCCATGACACTTGCTGTGCCAATGGTTTATGAATGTGTATGAATGGTTAGCTTCCCCCTGTTGAGCAGGTTGGTACCCTGTGTGATAGCCTCTGTCATCAGTGAATGAATGTGTGAATGTAAAAGCGCTTTGAGTGGTCGCTATGACTAGAGCGCTATATTAGTACAGTCCATTTACCATTACCATCCAGGCAGGAGGTTGATGATGACGCTTCTTTTCCAGACAGGTTCAACAACTTCTTTGCACGCTTTTAAGCAAACAGGTGGAATGCTAGTCCCTCTCCACCACCTGTTGAGTGTGTATTCACTATCAAAACAGAAGACACACTCAGGACCCTAGCAAGAGTTAACCCATGGAAAGCAGTTGGCCCAGAAAACATCCTGGGATGTGTGCTTAAAACCCGTGTGGGTGAGCTGGTGGAAGTCCACTATAGTGCCAGTGGCAAAGAGGTGGTGTGTTTACAACTACCACCCCATTGCGCTGACACCAATTGTGATGAAGTGTTTTGAACGGCTCATCAAACCACACATCACAGCCAGCCTCCAACATCACTGGACCCGCCTCAGTTTGTGGACCACCATAACCACTCCAAAGAGGATGCTATATGCACCACCTTGCTCTGAATCATCACTCATCTCAACACAAGAACACTTACGCCAGGATCCTGTACATTGACTTCAGCTCAGTGTTCAACACTATCATCCCCCACAGACTAATGGAGAAGTGCCTCCACCATGTCTCTGGATCATGGACTTCCTGACGGACAGACAGCAATCTGTGCGCAAGAACATCTCCAACTCCATCACGCTGAGCAGTGGTTCTCAAGACCGTGTACTCAGTCCTTTGCTGTTAACACTACTAACACATGACTGTGCATCCAGATACAATGGGAAACAGATCATCAAGTTTGCAGATGACACCACAGTAATGGGACTCATTCGTGGCAATGAGGAATCAATGTACAGGGAGGAAGTAAATTATCTAGAGGGCTGTTGCAGAGAGAACAGCCTGCTGCTCTATGTGGACAAAATGAAGGAGAATGAAGATGATTATCGACTTCCAGAGGTCACATATGGATGCCCCCCTCTGCATCAGCAACTCCAATGGAGAGAGTGGACAATATCAAGTTCCTTGGAGTGCAGACCCCGCAGGACCTGAGGTGGAATAAGAACATCTCTGGGATCGTGAAGAGGGGCCAGCAGAGACTACATTTCCTGATGAGGCTGAAACAAGCCTCCCTCCCCACCAACATCCTCAGGGCCTTCTACAGAGATGTAGTTGAGAGTGTCCTGACATATTACATGATCTCAACATATAATAATACAGTACTCCAGCTGCAGTATGTCAGACAAAAAAGTTCTGCAGAGGATAGTTAGGGGAGCTGAAAGGGTCATCAGAGGTTCCCTCCCCTGTGCCCAAGAACTATGCCAGAGCCTCTGCAGGAGCAGAGTCCTATCAATTGTTAGAGACACCTCACACCCTCTCCAAAAAACACTTTGAGCTGCTGCCATCAGGCAAACGTTTAAACAGCATCAAAACCTCAAAGCCAGAAACAATATATATATATATATATATATATATATATATATATATATATATATGTATGATGGGTCAGCTGATTAAGAGATTCTTGATAGGTCTAGCTCAGAAGCTGAGGGCCTGAGGGGGAAAAATTACTCTTAAGTGAACATACTTGCTCTGTATGCACTGAAATGCTTTGATTTGCACCATTGTCTGCAGTGTGGAGGGATATGAGGCTTATTTTATACTGAGTCAGCAAAACTGAAATCATCAGCACAAATACATGAGTCATGACAAGGAACTTCAGTCAGGCTTATCCAGTGGTACAAACTCCGGTACGAAAACACTTTCATGACTCTTAGGATTTTACTGTCACTATCACTATTATTAACATTAGGATTCTAATGACCTCAGAATCTTGAAGGAACTCTGTTCAGTGTTGAGGTGAAGCTTATTCTATACTAAAGCTGAATCAGCATACATTCATGAGTCATGACAAGGAATTTAAATTAGGTTTATGCAGTGGTACAAACTCGAATGTATAAAATATTTATAGACATGACACATACAATGTCATACACCATCATATTGCACCAAATCAAATTTCCAAGACTCATTGGTGCTTTGCAGATGATGGTTTATAAATCAGTACGTTNTGTGTGTGTGTGTGTGTGTGTGTGTGTGTGTGTGTGTGTGTGTGTGTGTGTGTGTGTGTGTGTGTGTGTGTGTGTGTGTGTGTGCTGTCTAAAAACAAAAGCTGGTATGAACTTGTTTGATGAGGCTTTAGAAAGCTCACAGTGCATATAGACTTGTTCAAGATATGTCAAATACCAAAAATAAATAGAGAGGACAATCACTTAAGAATATGTACCTTAAAGTTCAAAATTGTAACCCTTCTTATGCAAAGAAACTCAGAAAATGCGTTTATTCTGAACCATAATCACAGTTTATACTAATTCCAGTTGAAATATCCTGGAGGAGGGCTGCTGGGTGAGAATCATGTCTAGATATGGGAAAGATTTTCTAGATACAGTTGCAGTTGTAATTTCCCCTAATAAATTAAACTACTGAAGTGGCATGGATTCTTATGTTATGATCAAAATATACAGAGCAGATGCTTGGTGTCCAAGCCCTGACATCATCACATGGGAGTATACTCGATACAGCAGGTAGTGATATTAATTAAGTGGGAACATACAGATCAGTTGGATGCTTGTGATACACCACTAACAGCAGGTGTGAGCAGAATACACAGCATGTATGAACAGGGTGCATTAGATGTTAACAGTGAGAAGACAACATGAGTGTATTTGTGTACAAAATTGAATGCCTGAACTACCCTGCATGCATCATTTCAATCTTTTCAGCTGTATTCGGGTTATCAAACCAAACTGTAACAGAGGTTTACCGCAACAACAGAACCCAATATTGTCTAACATATTAGAAACCTCCTCATCATACATGTTATTTGTTGGTTTCTGTGACTAACCCAACCACTGTAGTCCATTAGCAAACAACTGTTAGGTGTTTATTCGATTTCCTCTTGGAATAGGCAGCTTTAACAAAAATGTCCCTTTCAGTTTTTTTTAAAAACTGTCAAAGTATTACATTACCTTACATCAACTAATATCGCTGCTTTTAATGCATAGCCTATATTCCCTTGTCTTTGTCCTCACACTCTCTTTTCTCTTTTTCTTTCTTCCTTTAGGTTCCTCAGTCAACCAGTCAGCTGACCTGTTCTCCAATGCCTCGTGCAACATGTCCACCAATGACTCAATGTCATGTTCTTCAGTGGATGATGGAGTGGGGATAGGAAGTCCATATAAGACCCTGGAGATGTTTTTCATTGCTTTGGTTACTGGATCTCTGAGCTTTGTGACTGTAACAGGAAATATTTTAGTCATGCTGTCCATCAAAGTGAACCGCCACCTACAAACTGTCAATAACTACTTCTTATTTTCATTAGCATGTGCTGACTTGATCATCGGTGTTTTCAGCATGAATCTGTACACTGTTTACATCATTGTCGGCTACTGGCCACTTGGGCCGGTGATCTGTGACTTGTGGCTAGCTTTAGATTATGTTGTCTCTAATGCCTCAGTGATGAACTTATTGATCATCAGTTTTGATCGCTATTTCTGCGTGACCAAACCCCTCACATATCCAACAAGAAGGACAACAAAGATGGCTGGGTTAATGATTGCAGCTGCATGGATCCTGTCGTTCATCCTTTGGGCTCCTGCCATCTTGTTCTGGCAGTTCATCGTTGGACAGCGAACAGTGCCACCTGGAGAGTGTTATATACAGGTACAGTGTAGCCTACTGATAATTGTAGACAAATGCAACAGAGAAAAAAACAAAATGGCCCTGATTTACTAAAATCCCAAATAAAGAATACTAAATTGTGCAGTGCAATGGATTGCATGTTTAATTAGCGAGTGTTTTGTGGGTAATCAACTAATCAACTGCACCAATGAAAACAGGTCAGCAGAAAGCCACAAGCACAAAATCTGATTTCTTGGAATTAGAAGTTGTAATGGAGGGTCAACGAATATTGAGTTATAGCAAAAAAACAAAAAAAAACAAAACCACGTCGGAGTATATACAATGTATTGTTAAATTACTTAGCAATTTATCCTCTCCCACTTCTGCAGTAATAAAAGTTAAAAGTATGAAAGCGTAGTTTGAAACTGGCTGTGTGATGTGTGGCAAATTATTCCTCACTCAAGGTCACCTTGATAATCTTTTGGAAATTCTATCGTCTGATTCCTTTCTGATTCTTGATTCCAGACCAACTCTCATTTGAATAAATAGAATGGGAAGACTATATTCATGGTCTTCCTCCAGTTTACTCTGTCCTTTGTCCACTGAAATGCAATGATGGAAAAAAGCAGAGTGAAATGTGTGAGTGTGCACAAAATAAAACGTAGGGATCATCAGTTTTCTGCCTATATGAGAGGTGAAATATGAAAAATGTGAATATAAAATGAAATTTCATATTCAATTTATTGACCAACATCACCACTTAAATATAAACAGAAGTTCAAGTGTAGGTCATGAAATAAGTGAGAGAGGAAACTGAGGAACTGATTTAATATCCAATAGATGAGTGATCGGCAGTAACAGGGCTGTGAACTGGTACAGGTCTATTTTGTGCTGGCTGCTGATCCACCCTCACAGTCAGCCCCTACTAGTGTGAGCAGTAAGTGAAAATGTCACTGCCCCTCTCGATCACACACCTCTGATAAGCCACAGTAACAACTTTTTGGGAGTGGCCAAAAACACCCTTCTCTGTATGAAAGATTTATTGTAAAGAAACAGGCTCGAGTTTGATTTGGTTAGGTCTATTTTCTAATATCTTTTTATAATATCTGGTATTAGGCAGCAATAGTCCATTTGTGTCCCTCTCTTCCTGAAGCTGTCCATGGACCAATTTGACATGCCTTTTATGACAAAGCAAAGAGACTTCACCTGAAACCATGTTCCAATTTGATCACTGCTCGAAGATAACCAGTTAGAACAGTCAGCAAAAAGAAGGATTAAATGTTTTATAAAGATAGGGTTAATTTCAGGTGTAGTATTGGGTAGTACCTGATAAATAAGTGGATGTAAAAACATCCCCTGTTGATTAAGAAAGGGCTATTTACTTGTCTTTTCAACTCTTTCTTTCTATCTTTCTCTCTACAGTTCCTATCCAACCCTGCGGTGACATTTGGAACAGCAATAGCAGCGTTCTATCTTCCAGTCATTATTATGACAGTCCTGTACATCCATATTTCCCTGGCGTCCAGGAGCAGAGTCTCCAAACACAAACCAGAGAAAAAAGAGAAGAAGGGAATAAAGTAAGGAATCAAATAAATGATTGATGGTTTGGGAAAAAGTTGGAATCTCCCATGTACTGACCTTTTCTTAATCAAGCACTCTTCATAGGAACCATTCAAATTTTTTTAGTGTAGTATATTTTAATTAAATAATATTTGTATCTATTTGTCTTTTGTAAGTCAGTAAATCCTCTTTTGACTGGTGTGAAACTTACATTGTATTGGACTTCAGCAGAAAAGCTATTGTTCTACCTAAAAATCTGCTGAAAGTTGTTTGTAAAAGGTTTTGTTTTTCACTGAAAAGGAAAAACAGCTGCACTGCGCTTTACTTTGTTTACTTGCCATGGATTTTTATGATAATCTATTTTCACTCCAGAAGAAAGAATCAAAAGGCACATAGAAACTTCTCGAACACTTCCTGTTATCTATGCAAATGTTTCAAACACACTCAGTTTACCAGCAGAATGTGTAAAAATACTCAAAGCTCTGGAACTCAACCTGAAGCAGAGTTCTATTCGAGCAATGCTTGCTTAGCAAATACAGACAAAACAATCACTCAAAAATAAACAATGGTTGCTTGATAAATGATGATAAACAATATTATTGTATTTTAATAATAATTTTATATGATGTGTTTTTCAGTGTCTACAGTATATTGAGCACTATATTTGGCAATATGCACCTGATTAGATTAAATCTGCTTGGACTTTTCTGGATGTAGGTGCAGATGGATGATCAAGATATTTTCCAACATTTTGTAAATCTTGCTATTAACATTAAATTAGTTATACCAGCACTTACATTAAACTTTAAAACATCCAGAGCTGTGCTGGAACAAAAGAGTTAACAATGTAGTCAGAATAAATCACAAACTGGCCTAAGATGCATGTTACTAAAGCTATTAACATTAATTAATCATATTGTGCATATTTGTTGCACAATATGTGTCCAATTAATGATTCATATCCATTTGTGGATTTTATAATGTGCACATCTGATTTGCCAAGTCAAGTAAGGTCCATCTTATTTATATAGTACAGTACCAAATCAAACAGAGGTTATCTTTGGGCTTTTTTTCCACATACAGTAGAGCAGGTCTGGACTGCACTCTATATCACAGGGACCCAACATTCTCCCATGAACTAGCATCTGGCAATATCAGCAGGGAAAACTGATTCAGCAGGAAGTAACTTTGAGCAGACTGGGCTCTAAGGGGGCTTTCACACCACAAGTTCGATTGTTTGGTCCGCACCAGGCAGTAAAATTGTTACATTGTAGCAGACACGCAGAAGAGTGGTCCACGTTTACACCAGCAAACGAACCAAAGTTGGTCCGACAAATG
>JANJYP010272318.1:0-10083 GCA_024605115.1 Rastrelliger brachysoma | reverse complement strand
ACGTATCTAGTTCATTTTCATAAAATTTAAGTAGTGAAATCATATGAGTACATGTTTATTGTGTGTGCAGTTTCATACAAATATCATATTATTATACCACACCGTGAGAAATCATGAGAACCAGAGCAAAGAGTGATTTCAGTCAAGCTGTTTTTACTGACCATGCCAAACAGATACAATCAATCCAGCCTTGAAGATAAATAGCGACACACAGATACAGCAAGTACAAACCCCATGTTACGACTCCCAGATTACAGTGCAAACATTTTCAGCGTTTCAATCAAGTCAGTATGACTCAACAACTCGAGCAAGTTTCATCTTCCTTTTATGTTTTAAATTCCCTCGAAAATTATAAACTGACATTCAGAGCACAGTGACACATGCCAAAAGCAAAGTGAGACCGCTGGTTAGCCAGAAAAAAAAAAAATCCCCCGATCTCATCTCTTCAAAACCAAATTTGTCCAAATTCTGATCTGCTGCTTCTCCCTACTTTGCCTCCTTGTGATGTTACCATTTATGCTCTAGGTATTTACCGTCCTTCATGTATGCATATGTGCTTTTGAGTTGTGCTTAATGAAACAAGAGTGCAATCAGTGCTCTAAACCTAAGAGACTCAAATGCAATGTCACTGATCTACAACTACACTACAGTTAAAGATCTAAAAGTTTCACAGAGAGCCTTAAAATGGCAGAATACAGCCTCACTGTTTTAAGTTTTTTATACCCCTCCTTTTTCCTTTTGACTCCCCCTAGAGAGCTGTAGAAAGAAACAAAAGCCAGGTTCTTCATTTTAAATTCATAAACCATTTAGTGAGACTCACCAAGTTTACCACACAGACATCCCCAGACAGACTGAATCATCCCAAAAAACTTTGCAGCGAAGAATATTAGCATGAGAGCAGTGGACCCAGGGAAATCACTTTTTATTTTTAAATTCAGGAAACAGCAAAAAGCTCATGTGTGTGTGTGTGTGTGTGTGTGTTTGTGTATAGTGTCCTCTAAGTGTGTTGACTGGTAAATATCCTGTAACTAAAAGCCTGAAGAAGCCTGAGACTCTTTGATTTTGACTAAATAGGGCTCCTTTTTAAACTACAGTGTCCAGTGTTACTCAAGCACATCGACTCTTTTTTTTCATCTTCTACTAGGTAATAATTTAGATTACAGCTCCAGCTCCCCTCTGCACAGTCACAGTCTTAATTGGAAAGAAGCTGTGTAATTAGCCGTGTTGCTGTAACATGGGCAACATTCAGTGGAAAAACCTGATACGAATCATCGCTAACAGCAAGAAAAAAAACACAGCTCAGCTTTCCTTCTTTTTCTTATTTCCTCAATTTTACAATGTTGTTAATGCTTCATGCAGGATAATATAATTTCCTGCTGTCTGACTGAAGGAACTGCTTCAATGAGAGAGCTGTAATTAAGATTTTTACCTCTTCCTGCCTTGATGCAGCGTTCACTCGTCTCCAAACAAGCATGGCTGCTCCTCTCTTTTTCAAAATTTTAAATCTTTATTTTGAGGCCATCACAATCCCCCCATCCCCTCCCTTCCCCTAAAACCTACCCAGACTTTCCTTAGAAAAATGAATTCTTTTTTGAATTTCAACATCAACTTGGCTTAACTTTGTACAGCTTGTTCAAGCATACATTAATATGAAAACTCGTCTTTTCTCTTTGTTCGAGTTGCGTTTGAGTTCTTTTTTTAAATTCCTGCACTGGTTTGCTTTTCTTTTCTTTTCTTTTTTTTTTTTAAACAACTCACAAAACGCCCAGTCTTGCTCTTTCTCTCTCTTCCTCCTCAGCTCCCTCTCTTCACTCATCTACCGGCAGGCTTCCTCCTTCATTTCCTTGTTCTTCCTCACTTCCTCGGCGTGTTTGTCCTGCCAGACAAACACAGAGACATGGCAACATTAGAGTCATTTGCATTCATGAATATATTAGCATTAACGAGGGAAATGCCAACAGAGCAAGTGAACGATGCAGCTGCTATTCATAAAGATTTGAACAGGGGAATGACTAAAGAGAGGAGAACTAAAAAGTATTTTCCACCTCATATAATATTCATGATTACTGATCAGGCCTGTGAACAATGTTAAAATAGAAATGTGCTCTCGATTTATTATCATACTGAAGATTTGCCTCATTTGCACTCAAAACAGAAAATTTGAATGTTGGTAAAAAAAAAAAAAAAGTAATAGTTAAAATTAGTCAAAGCAAATTGGATGTGTCAAAATTTAAAGGAGTAGTTCATCATTACTCTATCCTCCGAGGTGCTAAAAAAAAACTATTGAACACCTGCACACTGATTAATACCACTCTCATATTTTTGTGTGTAAAGTGTGGATATACAGCAGGAAGGCCATTAGCTCGGCTTAATATGAAAAATGGAGTGAGAGGAAACAGCTGGGCTTTGTACGACGTTTAAAATGACATCTATCAACACTGTGAAAGCTCACAAATCAACACATATCTTGTTTGTTTAATCCACACGCACAGAGATATAAATACAATAATTTGTGTTTTTAGAGGATGTTACAAGGCATAACAATTTATCCATCTTCTGTGCAGTGTCTGTGTTGGTTGCCTGGCAACCTCACTGTGACGACAAGACTCCAACATCCAGATTTACTCCCTGTTTACTATAAAATATACTGCACTATATTTGTCCTCCAGCATGTTATTTCAATATGTGTGATATTTATCCACAACTGTCAAAAATTCTCACGAAAGACAGTGATGATGATTAATAAGGACAACGAATAAGCAGCAGCTGAAAATCTTGATTTAATGCTGACTATTGAGTAAGCTTCGCAGCGCCTGTATAGAGTCAGAATAGTGCAACAAGGGAGTAAATTTGGACATAACTCAGGAATTCACAATGTTTGGTTGTTGTTTGCCAAGAAAAGGTTCCAGCATGTAAAGAAGTTGTTATTAAATATCTGTTTGCATATAAATTAAACAGAGGACAAATTTTGTTATTCATAGAGGTTTAGAGGTTAGGTAGATTATTTTTTTTAAACGCTGAAGCGAGTCAGGTTAGCTGTTTCACCCTCTTACTTCCAGACTTAATGCTTAGTTGCACTAAATGTTTCGCGGCTCCAGCTCTGCACTGAACCTACAGACACGAGAGTGGTATCAATCTGATCTGCTCATCTCATTTCCAAAAGAAAGCAAATAGGCAAACAGATTGGTAAATGTCAAACTATTCTGTGAAGGATTACAAGAATTTCTTTAGACAATCCAAACAATGGGATAACAAACTGAAAACAGGAGGGGAGAGAATGACCCTAAAAGGCCATAATAGAGATGATAAACATAAACTATATTGGTTTGGGGTTAAAAGTTAAAATAAGTAATGGAAAAAACACCATTAAACCCTTAACCCTTAAACAGAAAAGACTGGAAAATGAAGTGAAAAGTATTCTTTTTTATTTACTTTGATGTTACTAGTTATCTCATTTGCATTTAAATAAACATTAAAGGGTTTAAGGGTTAAATAAAGAGATGCCCTACAAAAAAGTTTGGTCCCCAGAGAACTGAAAATGAATACATATGGTTTTTAGTGAATTCAAATGACAATGACAAGAACAATGAGTAGTCATAGAGATATAGAGGTATTCATATACAGTAATTTGGACGGTACCTTCTCCTGCAGCCTCTCCAGCATAGCAGCCAGCAGAGCCTCCCTGTTCTCCTTGTTGGCCTCCATCTTCTGCTCGAGCTTCTCCTTGGCGTGCTTAATGAAGTTGTTGTTCTCCTCAAAGGCCTTCTGGATCACCTCGCGCTCATGCTCCCTCTTCTCCGCCAGGTGCTTCAGCAGCTCGGCCTCCTGGCACTGAAAGGGAGACAGAATCAACAGGTGATTGTTTTTTTTTTTTTTTTCTTTAAAGAGAAAAACAAGTTAGTCTGCAACCTTGGAGATCATTAGCATTACAAGAAGCAGAATAGACAGAATAGAAAAAAGACATCTGGAGCTGAATGATGAAAAGTGTTCTCACAAGCTAACCCTTGTTGTGCATGTGTCTGATCTGAGATATCACGCAACAAAAGCAACAAAGGAAGCTCATAGCAGTTGTTAATAGACACACTTAATATTGCAGGTGTGTGAACACTTTGCTTCAGGATACATTTCCTAAACTCAGCAATAATTTCTTTCTCCTTTCCCCCTCTCTTTCCCCCCCTCTCTTTTCCACAGTTCCCACTCCTTGTTGAATATACGCCATTGTGCGTGTGTCCTTGCATGATTGCCCTTCGTGTTCCTCTTTTCATCTTCCCACCCTCCCTCCTGCTTTCCTTTCCTCCCTTCCTATATGCATCCACCGTGACACTCCCTCCCTCTTTCCTCTTATCTGTTTCCACCCTTTTCCTCCTGAGTCGATAAATCATTCTACCCACAAAGAGTGTTGTCAGATGTTTGACGTCGCCTGAATGAGTTACAAATAGATCGGGGT
The DNA here is from genome assembly GCA_024605115.1 of Rastrelliger brachysoma. Taxonomy (NCBI): domain Eukaryota; kingdom Metazoa; phylum Chordata; class Actinopteri; order Scombriformes; family Scombridae; genus Rastrelliger; species Rastrelliger brachysoma. The sequence goes on along the minus strand of JANJYP010272318.1, from coordinate 5,636 downwards.
TAAGCTTGCACTTTAGGGTTTGCTTCAGTCCAGCTGGGTTTCTTGTAGGCATCTTGTAAGCCCACCCCCACTCCAAACTGCAGCTTCACCTCTCACCTTTCGCCTCTCCTCGGCAGCCTCCAGCTTCTTCTGGATCTCCTCCAGGGACGGGTCACGGCGCTGCGGCATGGAGGTGTTGAGCTCTGGCACGCCATCAAAAGATGGAGGCTTGAGGATGACCTCGAAAGCCTGGCCTGATGCCCGCTTATTCAGCTCGATCACCTCCACATCCTTGATGACGCACCAGCCCAGGTCCACAGCATCTGTGTTAGATCATGAACCATTTTGAGATTTTTTTTACTTGTTATGGCTTTTTTTTTTTTTTTACAGAGGCAAACTTTGATTTTTAAGTGCTCTTTGTGGTTTGTGGTTTATTCAAATTACTGCCCTTCTCACTACCTCCAGGATAACAATTCCCACCTTTACAATTCCCATTTCCCTCAGTTATATGTGTATCCTGGCTATGATGGATTTCTTCCTGCATGATTCATTAGTGTGTACGTGTGCAAAACAGATTTCTTTTACCTTCTGCCTTGTACGTAGGTTTTTCTGCAGTCTGTGGGTTCAGGCAGGAGCAAAACAGAGACACCAGGGGGAGCTCTTTGACCTTCTCTTTGTAGGCTAAGGACACACACACACACACACACACACACACACACACACACACACACACACACACACACACACACACACACACACACACACACACACACACACACACACACATTTGTGCTGTCATGCTTGACATTGTGTTGAGACATACTTAATGATGAACAAGCACTGAAGGGCCGATGATGTAATTCTCCTTTTCAGTGACAGTGACGAGTTATTTTCATTGTATTATTACAACAGTCATAACAATAATGACAAGATCACTGGTTCAGATAATAAAATTGAGAGTCATTAGTCGGTGTACAGACACACACAGGAGGAGCAGGGGGAGGAGGGGAGCTGTAAGGCGTGTCTTTCACAGTTACTGCTGTGACTACACATACCTGCCAGAGTCATCTTCTCACTGCGTATGTAACTCTCCAGGGATGCTGAAGATCCTTCTCAGTCTGTCGGGGCGTGGAGAGGGGGTAGACATGCAGAGACAGAGAGTGGGGACAGAGGGGGGAGGATTGCATTAGGTATTTTTAAAGGTCACATAATGAATCGGAGAGGCGCGTGGCTCAAAAAGAGAGAATTAACAAGACAGGAAACTGCAGAGTGCTGGTGTAAGCTCCTCCCAATAAAGTTAAAGTCCACCAATGAGAAAAAGGCTCACTTGGCAACCAGTGATAGTCTATCAGTTTTAATAAAGACAGAGAAAATCCAACCAGGGAAGTACACAAGGATGAAGTAACTGTATTATATCATATTTTGACTCACAGCTCTCCTCATGATACTGACACTGAGACCGTGCACATCCTTCCTCATCTAACATTTCACAAGCAAGCATTGAAATACGGTAGCTTCTGATTAAAGTAGAAGACCCAAAATACTTACAAAATAAATATATATATTTTTGCTGTATCGCCAAACAGTCTGATATCTTTCCATAAAACATAAAGATGACCAAGAGGACAGCTAGCTTGGCTTAAAAAACTGGAAATGTGGGAAACAGTTAGTCTGGTTTTAGGGTACAGTAATTTTGAAGTCATTGTGAGTTACCAGGCAACCCACAGAGCCACCATGATGTCACTACTTTCGCCTAGAAAATAGGACTGAACATAAAAATCAAAGACTTTTTACATTTTGGTTTGAATTAAATGTTAATTAATGAGCTTTAAAGATGTTGGTAGATGGGTTTTGTTAGTTTTTCGACAGAGTTAAGTCAGCTGTTTCCTTCTGTTTCCTGCTAAGCTAATAAGCTATTGTAATGTAGCCTACAAACATGAAACAATATTGATTTTCTTACATAACTCTCAGCAAGAAAGCAAATAAACTTCCCAAAAATGTCAAAGTATTCTATAAAGCTTGTTCACCGTTAACCTTGTTAAATTTCACTGATCTGTGATACCATGCCCTCTTCTACTTCAGTGATTTCATGTTTCCTAAAATGCCACAGAACACTTCCCCAAGGCATGCTCCTCCCAACCCTGCACTCAATCACAGTCGTGACACCAGCGGCACAAACTGCTGTAAATCTTCAAGAAGATCCAAGAAGAGGAAGATATGAATTACAAAGCAAAGGCAGCATCCGCAAGCACCAGTTGGTTTCACCACCTGCTAAAAAATGAACTTCATTCCTTTAACAGGGCTGCAATACGTGCTGTGACGGTGATACATTGACTGTGGCTTGTTAATCAAATCAAGTCTAACCGTTGGACAAAGAGGAAATGAAATTCAACGATAATTGAATTACATTTTTATTGAATTCAAACACCAAATTGAATACAACTGAATTGCACTATTAAGAAGAAGAGAGCTGTCTCACCAGACCTCTCTACCACCTACTATCACGCTGCCTCTCTCTATCCATCCTCCGACTGTCATATGGCCTCATCCACACTGAGCTGACGAACATCTGAGGGATGAAGCCAATCTGTCTCTCTTTCTACACAGACTTTAAAATCCACTAACTATAAGCAGTGTTGGGGAGTAACTAGTTATAGGTAACACTAGCTTATTACATAATTTAATAACAAAATGAATGTCATTGTTATTTATGAAAATGTTGGTGATTACAAAGGGGGTTACATCTGAAATCAGGTATTTAAGATTTTGCTTAGGAGGACGGCTTTTCCCCTTTATTTTTAAGTATTTAACATGTAACCGAATATATACATTGCTGTTTTTGATTCTTTAAAAATCAATATTTTTTTAAATATTTTGCAAATAAATCATAACATGGTGTCACAGACTTTTTTTTTTTAAATCAAATATCTTGATTTTATATTCCAAAACCTACATGAACTGATGAATACATTTACAAATGTGAGATAAATCTTACTTCATAAGAAATTATGTCCCTATCAGTCTATCAGTACACCTGAAGTTTGGTGTTGAATGGGTACACTTAACCTAACAAGTGAAAACATTAATCAGAAAAATAGAGAAGTAATCAAATGCAATAAGTTACATTACTTAAGTAACCTTCCTAAACCTGACTATTACCGTATAAGTGAGCAAGCTACTGAGGTATTTTTCCTTAAGCTCAGTCTTCATTTCAGGGAATAAAACATGTATCTTCTATTTATTAAGTTACTGGAACTTATGGACAGAGCTTCCTGTATGGTTGCTGCTCATGCTTATTCACAACAAATTACTAAAAGGTGTTGATTTCTTGTTGTTTGCTAATTGGAGTATCCTAAAATGTGACAATCCAGGGGTGCCCAGCACAGCATGCTGACCTTTTCACAGCTGACTGCACACATTAATTAAGTATCCCTTAATTCTGGGATGCAGCATAATCAAACACAACCACTAGGCCCCAATTCTTCTCTGCTTGTGTGCTGAGGAGCTGTACAGTAGAGAACAAACAAAGACGAACATCTGAAAACTGATTTCCACTACAGAGCGAGACACGCCGGTGCGTCCCGACGTGAGCCTATTTAATCAAAACATCTGTGATGGGATGTGACTGCCAGAGAGACCCAAATACCCCGCCCGCTCTCAGCCAGCTCCCCTTCATCTTCTGAGCGGGGAGTCCACGCAGCTCATCATCCAAACAACACCTGGGACAGTTGTTAATCATTCTGTCTTAATTTCAGCCAAAGCAAAGACAGAATGCAACACAAAGGCAAAAGACTTAAATTAAGAATAACCTGAGATGGAAACGACTAAAATAGGATTAAAATTCTCAAATTGTATTTTTCCATTAAAGATAAATTGAAACCTGTGCAGAACTGTAGGCTGCTATTCCTGGATTAATGGACATCTGTTTTTCCATCCATCGTCTGTACTTCCTTTCATCTTCTGCACTTTTATGTTTCACCTCTTAGTATCCTGCCTCACAACCTCACTGGGATAATAAGTTTCTGCAGATTCATGGCTGTTGTTTGTCAAGAAAAAAGTGTAACTAATCTATCTGTCTAGCTATAGAGGTGACCCCTGCTGTGTGTGTGTGTGTGTGTGTGTGTGTGTGTGTGTGTGTGTGTGTGTGTGTGTGTGTGTGTGTGTGTGTGTGTGTGTGTGTGTGTGTGTGTGTGTGTGTGTGTGTGTGTGTGTGTGTGAAGGAGAGAAGTCTCATTACAGCTGGTGGAGCACACACTCACCTGACCACACTGACCATGGCTCCCAGTGGGACACACATACAAGGACACGCACATACATGCTCCTCCCATATATGTTTGCAGATGCAGCAGTGTGAATGCATGGGAATTGCAAGGAAACATACTAATCAGTCAGTAAGGGCACTGCGTTGCTAGACTGTTGGAATGCAAACATACACACACACACACATGGGCACACACACACACACAAACACACACAGCTGCATCTCATCTTATGAAACCACCCAGGTTGCAGATCAATGCACCGTTTCCTGCAGGAGTAAGGGCGCTCTATTGCTTGTTTGTCAATNTGAGAGAGAGAGAGAGAGAGAGAGAGAGAGAGAGAGAGAGAGAGAGAGAGAGAGAGAGAGAGAGAGAGAGAGAGAGAGCTTGTAAAGGTTTGAGTACACATGGGGAACATTTGAGGTCATGTTTTGCTGATGGTTATATCATAGTGAGGTTTTTCCACTTTACAATTTTATGATATTCATTGAATTTTTGTCCCAGGAGATGATGTGGAGCTGTTCCTCATCTATGCTGAAGGTAATATTTTTCCCTCTAATTGTGCCTCAGTAATATCTCGCAGCTTTCGTAATAGGAAATTCTTGTAAAAAACATCTATTTTGTCACCTTTAAAAAGTCTTATAATATATGTTTGCACTTTGTCCCAACACCTCGTATAGAGCACATAAAGTAACACTTAAAATAACACTCTTTGTCAAGAAAAAACTAGATGATTTAAAATGTAACGCTTCACATACACAAGTCCTGGAAACTGGAAATAATCTGCACAGTCAGCAGAAGTCTACCACAAATAAAACTTAAGCATACTTTTGCACTCACAGTAGTTTTGCTATAAGCAGTGCTGGCAGCGATTTTGCTTGAACAGATATCAGATTTCCTAAAAATGGATGCTATTGGATTTTCATTTTTCCTACTGAACTACATTACACTGATACTGTCAGTGTCCTAGATTAACCTTGGATTTCCAAAAAATCATAAACAGAAATCGATTTTCTTCTAGACTTCCATGGACACAGTCTCTGATGCACTACTTACTATATATACATTTCTATATTTATGCATGAAGAATGAACAGTAGATTATAAATATTATCCGGTATACCCATCCCAAACACCATCTGATGAGGTTAGCTCACCTCTGATTATTTCTAGAAATATTTGGATTATAATATTATGATTTGTCATAGAAGGAGTAGTCAAAACATACACCAACTTCACATAAAGTTCCTATATGTCATATGTCATAAGAATATTAAAAAAAATGTAAAAATATATCCTATAACACGTATTTATGCCTGACATTTTCATAAGGCATTTTGACTGAGCTGTGTGAAAAGAGAGTCAATGCACAGATTGCTTTGTGAACTGTTTTTCACCC
>JANJYP010271981.1:0-10793 GCA_024605115.1 Rastrelliger brachysoma | reverse complement strand
GAATGCATTTCTTTAAAAATATGCTTTGACAATTGGAATTACATTTACTAATTTGTTCAAGCCTGAGCACATTTACTGCCATAGTTCAATGTTAATCCAATGTCAAGAGTATCTTTAGAGTAGTTACATAATAATTTAAGGTGCTTTAAAGACAAATTCATTAAGACAAATAAAAAATATGTAACTTATGTATGCAATTAAAAGAAAGGAAAATAAATATTTAGGAGCTAAGACATGCACACCTTGATTTTAGTCAGACCAATTTCTCTCAGAGACAATTTTAGAAAAGATCATAAAAAAAGAAAATAAATAAGAAAGAAACTGAAAAGAAAATAAGAAATATAAAAGACAGAAAATAAAATATAAGATTAAACTCAGCCTTAGGAGGATTTAAATTGTATTTCAAATCTGGCAAATTGAAGATTAATAATCCAGGCACATGATTCTACAAGCTAATAATTCACTTCATCGTTTAGTCACTTAATTTTTTTTCCTACTTGGTAATGACAGAATCTGTTAGCACTTGACATCACCATCCTCCTCTAGGAGGTAATTCATCAAGCTAAATACACACACATACACACACCTTGCTATGTCTAACCTGTTATTTTACCAGACAAACCAAACCCTGAATTGACCACGCTAACCCTCAACTAACCACACTAACCTCTTGAAGAAATATTTAGATGAGCCAAAACCAAACTCTGGTCTGGTTCTTCCTTTGGGGAAACAGTGGCAGGAAGTGAAAACCCCACAAAGAATTCAGAGAACAGTTGAGAGAGAAATAAGTGTGAGAGAATATGTCTGTGAATATAACTTCAGTTTTAATGAGTAAAAACTTAATTTTGGGACCAGCTGTTTTTCATACAAGCCTGTTACTGCCAGACCCTTCAGAGACAAGGCTTCATATTTCCTAACTTTGATTGGTTTGAGTTAAGAGAAGCGGCAGCAAGGGTGGTGTTGGTATTTTACTTTGATTGGTTATAACTACTCAAGGGGCCTCAATGATGGAGGACACACTCATCAACCACTGTTAGATGAGTGGATGTTGGATTCTATCTGGGGTTGGCAACAAGTTTAATGGTGGCAGATTAGTTCCCTGCAGATAACCCTTTAGATTCATGAGCTACAGTGATAAATGGCTTGTTGGTGATCCAAGCTACCCAGACACAAAAGTTTAAAGATGTGTTTTCCAGGAGCTATCCACAGGCCCAAAACTCCTGAGACTGAAGGATGAAATTTATTACAATCTGCAATGGCCTGAATGCTTCTGGGATCAGCGTCTAAGAGTGCATAAAACCTTGAAAGTAATCTATTTCTTGTTGGATCCAACAAGACAGCATTACAAGCGCAAAACAGACTTTGTTTTACAAAACCTGGTCATGGGTCAGTATGGATGCAAGGCATTTCTGAGGGATGAATTGATCAGGTAGGAGCATTTATCTATAACAGCTGATTATCAGTGTCTGACATCAGAGTCAGCAATTCAGGACTGCACTGAAAATCAAAAACATGATACAGTAAAAATAAATAAATAAATAAAACAGAGACGACTTCTTAAACCCTGCAGCTCAGGAATAAGTAGAAACATACACACCAGTTATGGCTGTGGAAAGTTGTCAGCCAGTAGCCAGCTGCAAAATATAATGTGGACTGCTATAGACAGCTCTGTTTGCCAATACAGCCTGGGAATCAACTTCACATTGTTGATAATGGATTGAGTATGTGTTGAGAATGACAACAGAACTATAACACAAATTGCATCCTCATCTTAATTCCATATCATACCACTGTGTTGGCATAGTGAGATGCCAGATGTTGGGCTACAGATGGAAACTTTTGCATCATAGGACTGTACAAGGGCCTAGTGTTTTAGTGTCAATAAATCTTAACCTCAACCTGTTAGTCGCTTATATTTCATCTTCTCACTTGTCCACACCAATACAAATCTTTGTCTTTTAGCACACAGTTGGTTTTAGTTAGGTTTTATAGACCAAGCATGATCCATTTTACACAGTTCCACCATAACATCAAACCTCACCAAAACCTGACCTTGTTCAACTTGTTAAATTAGTATTTAGTATTTAATCTCCTCCATGCAATTCAGTATGGATATTTATATAATTTTGATTTCTCTTCATTTGGTTTCGACTAAAAATTTGAGATTCTACAAGGCATGAACATATTTTCAATGGTTTCAATGGTTTTGTTCTGTTCAATGAACGGGTCAATATGAACATGTTTATGTTTTCTCGTGCAGAGGGCGCTGCCTTCTGATGAAGCTGATGACAGCCCAATGTCGGAGGGAGGAGACGTCTCCGGTAAGGGGAAAACATGTTTGTCTCTGTTCACACATAAAAGAAACTACTTGAATTGATAAAGGAATTCTGAAACAGTAGGCAGATTGTTTAAAATTGCTCTCACTCAATTTGTGCATGGTTTGAGGTTCTGGAAAAGATTTCTCAGAACAAATTAGTCAGGGTTGTGTTGGGTTTGAACCGAGAAGCACATGTTGGCAAACAGTAATTGCAGCCCAGGTGGTAACTTCTAAAGACTCAAGACATACAACTACGACTAAAAGTGTGTTTAATAAAAATAAATGTAGGGTTTGAGGAACTCACATCAATCAAAACAGCACGGTTGTCTTTACCAGGGTTTTACAACAATGTTAATGCTTGTTCCTTCAGGTTAGGTTTGATTAAGTTAGTTCAGTGGACTTTGGAAAATTTGGAAGTCAGTGCTAATCATCGCCACATCAAGGGAAAGAACAGAAAGTAAATAGCTAACAGACAAAATCAAAGAAATGTTGAAGTCATATTAATAATTTAAGGAAGTGAAATGCAGTTGTAAAAGGGGTAATAGGTGAAGACCTGACAGGGAGATGTAAATTATTTCCATAGTGTTGGAGCAGCCAAGGAAAAAGCTGGGTCATATTTGGACGTTGACTAGGAACTTGGAACAATAAAGAGATATTGATCAGAGGATCTGAGGGATCTGTATGTAGATGGGAAGTCGGTCTATGCAGTAATTTAAAAAACAAACAATTCTTCATGTTTTACTTCAACCAATTAAGAGAGCTCAGTATAGAGGAAACTTAAACTTCCCTCTTAGTTTCAGTGGGTAGCCATAGTTTGAATAGAGCTTTAATGATTAGTTGATTAATTGAACAACAAAAAATATTTATTTAGATAACTGATCACTTTAGTCAGTTTATTATGCTGAAGTGCCATAAAATTTGTTTCCAGTTGTCAAGTTAGTCAAACTTTCNAAAATATTTATTTAGATAACTGATCACTTTAGTCAGTTTATTGTGCTGAAGTGCCATAAAATTTGTTTCCAGTTGTCAAGTTAGTCAAACTTTTAAATCCTTCTTACAACACCTTCCCAATAAAAATTAATTGAAAGAAAAGAGTAGTAGATTATTTTGAATATGTCTTAATGTTTGTGTGGTGCCTCTTTATTGCAGACCTGCCCACTTGTCTGCTGTGTGTATGCCTGACTGGCTCAGTGTACTGTGAGGAGGTCAGTCCAGACATGACCAGTGTTCCCACCTTGCCAAAGGAGACAGCCTATCTGTATGCCCGCTTCAACAAGATCAAAAAGATCCGCGCCAAAGACTTTGCTGACATTGGTAAGTTGAAAAACAGACTTGTTGATTAGTGAGCTATGTTTGACTAGTCATACTGTCAAAGACTCAAAGTTGGTGGCACATGCTTGATCAGATTCTTTGTCTTGTTCCTTCTATGCAGCATTTTACTATTTAGAGAGCCCTTTTATGGCTGTCAGAAGTTAAAGGGGCACTACATCAATTTTACATGTTAAAATCAGTCATAGTTAGGCATATTCAACCTGTGAAAAGAACTGTAAATGTTTTGACAGTGACAGTTATGCAATTAGGAACATCTTAACTTTTTAGAAACTACCCATTTTAAAAGAAATCCTGTATTACAAACTGGAGGTGTGGAGTTTGAAAGACCTGTGTGTTGTTGTCTCATAAAAATATCTTTTTAGCCACACTGGTGGTGTGTCGGTAGGTTGGTCCATGCCTTTGGTCGAGATTGAAAGACCACAGCAACTATTGGATGTATTGCCATGACATTTTGTGGTCCAAGGAGAATATATCACACTGACTAAAGTAATTCCCTGATTTTTCCTCTTGCACCACCATGAGGTTGACAATTGCGGTTTTGTTTTGCCACAACAACTGCTTAAGTGATTGCCATGTAATTGTAATTTGGCACAGATAACCATGGTGCCAACATGTAATTTTGTAGTTCAGAAGCGCCACATATGTTATGCATTTGGGGTGGCAACTTTACAGAGATGTTAGTCCACGTGACAGTAATCTGTGATCTGGATTTATCACAAACCAAAAGTAGCTTTCTAAAAAGACAAGTTGATATCTACAAAATACATTTGGGGTTGTCCATCTCAATAGTGTATTAATCAAAAAATAATTTATATTGTAATATCAACAATGATAACAGTTTTTTCTATCTGTCCACAGTGACTCTGAAGAGGATTGACCTGACGGGGAACCTGATCTCAGAAATTGAAGATGGGGCATTCTCCAAGCTAACCCTGCTGGAGGAACTGTCTCTGGCTGAGAACAGACTGGTCAAACTTCCTATGCTCCCTGCCAAGCTCACATCCTTGAATGCTAACAACAATCTCCTCAAAACCAAGGGTGTCAAAGCTAATGCTTTCAAGGTATACATATTCCCCTCTCAATTATTCAATGTGTCTCAACCCAAACTGAAGGATAGGTACTGGGGAAAATCAAAGCATTTGGCAAGTGATCTGCATCAATATGAACAAACGAACCACAGCTTCAATGAAATTTTAAAAAACTGACATTGATGAGCTCTGCTCAGTTGTTTCATATTGAATCCTTTCCTGTAAATCCTCTCTCTGTACAAATAGTATACAACAGATTCTATGCAGGAACATCTAAGAAAGCCATTACAGGGACTTACAGCTTAACATTTTGGGAAATACAACAATCTTCATTGTAGCAAGATTAAGATGAAGATTGAAATTGTGGTTCAAGGGAGAGTTACATGGTGAACAACAGTCCACCAGTAATTCTGTGCAGTGTCTCTAGTCAAAGCACATGTTGTCAGTCTGTAAACACAGCTTTTGGTTTTTGCTCTCTGTTCAGGCACAGTGGTACCAAACCCAACAAACTCAGTGCCACAAGAAGACTTCAGCAAGCTGTACATAGTCATAGTCGTTCGACCACATAGCTCACCCTAAAATTACCATTGCCTTAGGACCCTCTCACCCCACACAAGGTGTTAATTAGTGAATTTCATTGGGTGTCTATGCTAAGATAATCACATCCTGTCTCCAGCTTTTTATTTAATGCACAAACATGTGCTTGACATCAATCTTTTCATCTCACTCACAAAAATAAAACTACAAAGCATGTAAAGATATTAACAAATCTATATAACTGTTGTCACAACCATTCTCAAAGTGTATCTAGTTAAGCAGTGTGTTGATTTCAGTCAGGTATGCTGTATGCAGTATACGTGCAAATACACAACTAAAAGCAGCTGTTTAATCCACGTGGTCTTCATGGTGTACGTACCCCCCCCCCCTTCTCCCAACAGAAACTGACAAAGCTAATGAACCTTTTCCTGGCTGACAACCAACTGGAGGCTGTACCACACATCCCAGAGAGTGTTAGGATCTTACATCTACAGGTTTGTATATTTCATTGAATAAATAAACATGAATAAATTTACTTCAGAAACAAGGTTACAGAAGTGATGACTGTGCCAGAAAAAATGTTTCTCACTCTGCATTCGCACTGTTTTAATTTTCTCCAGAACAACAACATCACTGAGGTCAACACAGACACCTTCTGTAGGTCCAACGATACCTACTATCTACGACCGAGCCTCAGTGAGGTCCGTATGGATGGTAACCCTGTGGTGCTCTCCAAGTACCCCGACAGCTTCACCTGTATGAAGGTACTGCCTGTCGGACGGTACCGCTGAAGAGGCAGAAACTTTACTGTAGCCCCTTTGATGCTGATGGAGCAGTTTTCCCGCAACAGAGTGCTGGGGGGATACCGCGACGTTCTGGATTTTGGGGCACTGGTCCCATGGTTGGGATAAAGGTGTCAATGTTTTTACTTCAGTAAACCTACAAACAGCTTTTGACATTGTCAGGTCAAAATGAAAGTGAAGGTGTAGAATTGAAGGAATTTCTCTACTTATCTAATGGCCTTCATCAGTTCTACTGACTGGTAGGGCGTATCCAGCATTTAAACTTCTGCAGGAAGTTGTACAAGAGCGTCCTTGAGAGTCATCAGTCACCTGAATTGGTGCAAAACTATCCAAGAAGATGTGTGAAGTCCTCAATATGCTCCAAACAAACTATTCATTTCAACCTTGTCTAAAAAGCTTCCTGCCATTGCCTCATCTTGGCCGCAACCCAACTGCCTTGCTCCTTACAGAGCATGTCCGACATCATCATTGATTCAGCTATCTTTAAAAGGGGGCTTCAGATGCTGTTAAATGATTTGAAACTTTGTTTGAAGTATACTGAGGCCTTGACACTGGGACTGTAAATGGCAGATGGCCTAAAAGGTTTAGGTCACTTGTTCAGAAGACACCACAGGTGAGGGGCCTTGTGAGTGTCTTTTTCATGCCAGTAGAACTTGCGTAACCCATTGAATGAGTGGAGAAGCGTCAGCACCTCTAAGACTACGGTCCAATTATAGTTTCATTTCGACCTGACGCTGTACCCGGATAAATGAAAACAATTTACACAGACAGCATGTGACAGTGAACTAACACAAACCTGCAGCCAAAAACCAACATGTTTGCTTGTAAGTATCTGTACTTATTAGTTTAAAACACAAAAAAATCAATGCTCTCAAACTCTTCGTGAAATGAATATAAAATAACTATTTTGTTACAATAAGTAACTATAATTGCTAAAAAAAAAATCAAGATATTGCTGCAAACTTCTAAATATTCTTACTGCTTTTCCTGACCTAAACGAGTATCTTTGACATGTAAAATTTATCATCTCAACATTTTACATTACCAACGAAATGTTTCAGAATACTGCACCAAGTAAAATATGTCCAAAAACAGCTGCAGACCCACATGTTTTCGTAGATAGCCTTGCAAAGTTAGATCACTGTTTTCACCTCGCTCAACAGGCATCCCACCCGGACAGCCATCACTGCAACAACGATGTATGACTGAAGTGCAGATTTTGATTATAAGCGTTAATGCTGTTGCAGAATTATTCTTTATTTAAAATTTTTCGGACTAGAATTGTAGTAAAAGATTCTGGCTGCCATTACACCTAGAAGTAATACTAAAAGTGTAGACAACCCAATGAAAAGATTAAAGAATTAGGAATATTTTTACACATTCCAAAAAAAGCATTTTTGCAGTGAATATTTTATAGAACCCTTGCATCAATGAGAATATAACAGAAATTAAATCATTTCAGTCGCAAAAAAGGAATACTTGATACCTGCAGGTTGATTCTTTTTCTTATTTTTTTCAAATGAAGCTTGTCACATGAAAAAAGGGCACTTAAAAGAAAACAGCCTCAACACAAATTGTATTTTACTTTGAAATTTCTGGCATATCAGACTGTTGATCCAAGCTAACTTAGACAGCTTATCTTTAGGTTATCTGAAATGTTAGCAGGAATAGTCTGAAAATGTTTTTTAGAATTAACTTATGTCTTTAAAATAACTAGAAATAAACACAACACACTTTGCCATTGTGTGAATTCATTTGACTTTTAATTATACCATTAAGAATAACTCTGCATAAGGGCAATGGCTATGTAAACTTTCCACCTGCAGGCTTTCTTAAGTACTGTGTGATCTATCCTCACTTAGTTTTTTAATTTATAGACTCAAGTTAAAATGAACTGGGGAACAACGTATCTATGAACAATAGTAATGTGAAAGTTACTCTTCTATATTTTGTCTTCTTTTAAAATGTCTTGCTTGTGTCCCTAAATCTTCCCTTTCAGTAATAACTTGAGAAATTATTACTTTTGTGAATAAGACAGTGGTGTACAGGAAGATGTGTATGTGACATGGCTTTTTGTTTAAGATATTTTAATAAAGTTAAACTTTTTTTTTTATTAAAATGTGTTTGAAATCATTGTTCGAGTCTACTTCACTTAAGTGTTAATTTTAAACCTTAAGTATAAGCAGGAAAATGTATTTATACGTGATGCAAGTTTCACACTTTTATTACATACCAATGTTATGTATTTGTAACAGTTTTTATTGTTTCATTCACTTTGCCCTATACTGAATAATGATAAATGGAAGGTTGCCCTTGTCTCATTGACTTATAAGGAGACTTGTAGCTTGCTTGTGACTGTTTTGTTTACATTCTTTCACTCATTGACACAGAGAGCAGTGAGAATAGTGACCAGAAGGTTTACAGTTACATACTTAATGCATTCTCCACTGACAACAAAAAAACACAAGCAGCCCAAGCTGGCCACTCTCTATGGTATCTCCATGAGGCCGATGTGTAGTAACATTTTTAAAAAGATGCATATCAGTCACTAGGTAGCGGTGGAACGTACAGTGTAAACCTACCCACCATAGCTACATTGCATCCCTTTAACAGAGAATTCATACAACTTACGCGTCATCACCACATGAGACCGCTACTCCTACAGTCAAAGCAAGAAAACTCATGTCCACATAGAGTTTCAGTCCCAGTGTAATTTTCTAAGCCCTTTTCAACCCCTACTGGTTGAAATATTTATTACACCCCCCTACAGTACTAAAGTTTTCCACTGACAGAACTGTACAAGCCACTGACAATGGCAGACTTGAAGACAGTCTGAAGTTTTTTGGTTTACTTTGAGTCCTTCAATAACTGCCTGAACTACCTCGCATGGTAATTGATGTGTATGGTGTCCGCTAAACCAATATCAGTAGGAATGTCAAAGATATGTCAGGTCATTTAGAAACAATGTCTACATTACATAGTTTGTAAACCTGAGAGCGTGGGTAAGTTAATATTTACACTGTAAAATGTCTTGTTCAATATGTACAGTACAAAATTTTTATGTTGGACCAAAAAACAATATATTTTCATCAAATGAGTTTGGCTTTTGAATATGGACACTGGCCAGGACAGTCTTCCAGTCTTAGCTATCATTATTAATTTGTCTTTCTAAAGTTGACATGTTTAAGTCTCTAATAGCATAGCAACAACACTAACTGCATTACACCATTCCCCATGGATGACTGTTGAGTCTGTGCATGTTTGTGCATCTGTGTGCAGAGATGACTAATACTAATATGTCCACAATGGATGGTAATCAGTGATTGGCCACATGCTCGTAAATAGTTGTGGTTTGTAACTGGTATGTGCCCAACTATCATCTGCAGCCCAGTGAAACAGTGACTGGCTGGTTAATGTCATGGTTAATGTTAAGGTTCCTGGCCTGGATTGTGTTCTATATTTTTATTTGTTTAATCTTCTAGGCACATGTTCATGTCTGTGTGTCATTAAAGCATGGAAATCAGCATGCACAGCACTTCCCACATTACAGCAGAATAGTTACAATGGGAATTACATTTTTCCATAATAACACTGAAGAAAATGCAAGTAAAGCAAAATAAGAGTTTAGAGCACACAGGCCAGTATGGAAAATGTGGGTTAATCCTCCTTCAGTCCCGCCAACTTGGCAGAACTTTACATTCTCCAAGTAAACAGGAGAATAGGTTCCATATTGCTTCTGCAGCTTGATTTACTATTTGACATTTTACTGCTACCTCTTCAGTAAAGTCACACCATGATACTAACCACACCCACTGCATTAACCTTAATTTTTCTAATCTTTATCAGGCTGAATCTATGCAGTCCACAAACGGTAGTCTCTGCTCAAAGAAGCACATTTGGGAGGCGTCACTATAATTTTGGCATGGTTAGAAAGTCTGACAACCATCTTTTATCTTTAAAATGATTCTCTACAATCTGCTCAATAGAAGAAAGCATGCATACACAGGTTAAGGCTGCTATACCTCAAAAGAAATGCAATTTTTTCCTGTTTTCAGACAATGTAAAGAAATGTCTACATATTATATGTATACTATATAGAATAAATATATCAATCATCTAGCCATCTATCCATTTATCATCCTACATATCTAGAGTACCTATCTTTAATATCTAGACTATCTATGATCCCTAGCTATCACAGTGGTCTCCAAATTGGCTCCAGCAAAGCTACTGCCCTGCATGTTTTAGGAACCTCCCCACTCTAAAACACCTGATTCCAATTATTAACAGGTTATCAAGCAGCTGAAGCTTGTCAAAGGGCTTGATAATGAGTTGACAATTAGAATCAGGTGTATTAGAGTGGAGTGGGGTGGTTCCTAAAACATGCAGGACAGTAGCTCTCCAGAAGCAGAAGTTGGTGACCACTGATTAAGAACATCATATCTATCTTGTCTTTTATTATACATATATACACACACATCTGTAAAACAATTTAAACATTCATCCAGTCACCTATCTAGCTACTCAGTCTCTTTGCTGAATTACCTCCAGACGACCAGTATTGATAAGGATTTCCATACACAGGTTTGGGAGCCTACATTGGATCGCATGGAATTTAAGGTATGAGTTGTATGTTCCACTTTGGGAGCCTTTTTGCTGGTGCTTAGAATTATAAAACTTGAAGCCAGCTCCTTCAAGGCCACAAAGGGACCCCCTGACCTTCTGGACTGACCCTCCAACCTCTACGATTGTCAAGAGAACAAGGTTCCCTCATTG
>JANJYP010271650.1:0-18796 GCA_024605115.1 Rastrelliger brachysoma | reverse complement strand
GAAAACCACTACGCTGTTGTCTTTGTGAAAGTCTGTGAATGCAGAAGGGTGGGGTGGGGGTGGGGAAGTATAAAATCACATCAATAAAATGTAAGAGGGCAGAAGTACATACTCTAGTTCAGTTTATGGAAATGATAAAAGATCCTATGTGAACCTTTGACCTTTAAAATTCAGACAAGTAGGAGGTTAGATAAGTTTAAGTGCATATTAATAACCAATGGCAGCACAAATCAACCACTCAAAGTACAATCATCTAAACACATTTCCACTATTGTGTATGTGTTGTTCCATGAAATACAGTTCTAATCCCTCAGACATCAATCTCTTTTTCACATTATTCATAGTCTGCATTTTTTTCAGCAGCATGTAGTCAGTAGTTCTCCTATGGGATTATGCTAAGGGAATTCACAGAAAATGATATGCGCAAATTACAAAGAGTGAATCTTTACCTTTCAGACAGATAAAGTGAAGGTGGTCACTACAAATAAGATCATCCCAATGGAAGGAGTTGTTGGTATTTATGGCACCGCAGGGGCTGGTTTCTACCCATGGGTCCAATGAATCCCAGTTGTTGTAGTCCATGGAATCACCAGACATCCAAAACCAGTTGCGAACAAACAGGGACCTAGAAGATGGATGCCTTAACACCAACATTGTGTTTTGTGCACTTATCAAACAGCTGGCTAGTGTGGTGCTCAGCAGTGGTTCCCAGCCAATATTTGGCATGTGATCATTTAACGAGGTATTTTATTTTTAAGACATTTGACAGGAAAATATCTAGGATTTCCCTTTTCCATTCATAAGAGAAGACCTTTATTCTCCTATTTTTAATCCATCTTGTGACTGATCAAATTTATCTTGGGAAACCCTCAGTGGATATCTATACCTTAGTGTTGGGAACCACATGTGTACAGAATGTCAGCAGCTGTGAAACAGGTCTTGAGTGGTAACTGCACTGGTCACTGACAGTGGAAAATAAAATACAGCAGCTATTCCCTCCTGAAGGTGGGACCTTCCTATTAATATGGCACTTTGTCTCAATCTGAGCTTATTGACTGTGACTTTTGTTTGATTATTATTGCCCCTTTAATGGCCTGTTGTTAACGTAGCAGATGGTTGTCTAGTGGTGCAGTAGTGTTATAAATGGCCCCAATATCTGACTAATGAGAGCGAATTACAGCATCTTTGAGAATGGAAGCAAACACTATGAGTTCAGATATGGTTTGGGAATTTTAACAACTTCAGTTCATCTGTCCCAAACATTATTTGACTGTGCTTTCTCATTATGTTGATTCAACAAGGAAAACTGCACGCTTTGAAAAAGATAAAGAAAGAAAGCATTGCTAAGGTGCTAAAAGGTCTGGACTGTACTTCTCCAGCTCAGTAAACTGTGGTAGACTGCTGCTACATCTGGCAGTGTCCAAGCATGAATAAATTGAATGTAAGTGTGTGATTATGGAGGCAAGGAGCTGTTTAAACAGAACATACTGCTCTTTGCTAAATCTTCCCAGGATCAATAAAGGTGAATAACAACCACCACACAATTAACTGTACAACTCTGCCCAGTGCTGTGTGATCAAATACATCATATAACAGTGTTAGAGTAATGCAGTGGAAAGAGAACCACAATATGCTAGTTACATAAAAGGACTATCACTTTTTTACACACACATGTGTAAAATCATTTAGTTTGAGATATACGTCATTTAAGTTTAAGGTATCTCTTGTAAAATGTACTTGGAAGGGAATGTACTGATATACATTTTGGGAGGCAGAGGACAGGTTCACCTCTTACTCTCAAATGGCTCAATAGTAAGTAAGCTAATGGCATTTTTACCAAGAATGTAAAAAACAAAAAAATACAGTGAGGAATAATTGAATATCAAAAGTATGATATTAAGGTTTTAACTTGAAATCTTTACTAAGACACTGAGCAGATTATGAATATTTACATTTTTACCATGCTGCTTATTTTTTATTAACTATCTCAGAATTTTTACTTTGTATCAGTGTTCTTATACTGTTTATCATGCCAAACATTTCACTTTGGAAGTGGGCTTCCATAGGTGCATCTGCAGAGAAAGCAATATTGTGAATCTTTACAGGATTAACTCTTAACTTCAGTCTAACTTGATTATGGCTCTAAAAGATAATCAAGCTTTTAAACTGTCTAACACACATCCTTGGTCAAACAGCCCTTATTATTAAACAGAGAGAGAGTACCTGCGTAGTCCCACCCAAACAGGCTGGGTGATGTTTTGCAGCACTTCTTCCACTTCCCTCTGCTCCTCCTCACTGCGTATGCTGAGCAGGTCCCAGTAGAAGTCTCTGCAGTAAAAGAGGGCGTCTGACCAGCACAGCTTCTGCTCCACCACCGCTATGTTCCTGCCCCCCACCACTGCACTGAAGTAAGGTGAAGGAGCAGCCAGTTCTGAAAGATGTGAGCAACAGCACATCTGGTTTGGAAATGCTGTAGCAAAGGTCAACAACTGTGTTTTGTTTTCTTGTTAGAGACATGATTTTCCAGACTAAATGACTAATGTAAGATTCATTTGCAAGTTTTTAATGACTGACCTCCATAAACTTCCACCTCGCACAATACCATTATACTGTATGCAGGGAGATACACATTGACAAATCGACCGATCATCCCTTGGCAATGGATGGTGCGGTTCTGGCCTGCTGGGATGTTGGAAATAGCACACCTGAGAAAAAGACATTACAGCAATATGTTTGAGATATACAGTAAACACATTTTGATGGGGCAAGAAACATGAGTAAGCCGATAACTGATTGTAAATAAATCAACAATGTATCCAGATTAAGAGTTAAAACTGAAAGAGGGCTCACTAGAAATGTCAGTGATTACTGACATTACTTAAAAAATCACTGGACAGAAAAACTGTGATGCAGTTAAATTGCAATGTGTTTACAATAGTCTGAGTAAAAACTTTAATGTTTAACTTTCTATTCCAAAAGTTCAACTGTGCCACTGTGGTCGCAACTCGCAAGTAGCAATTGTGGTATCATGATGAGTGCCAAAACAAACATAACAGCAAATGAAGAGGAGAGTTATAAAGTCAGTGAACTGGTTCAGTAACATCTGTTATAGAGCAATATCAAGCTAACATTCCCTAACATTAGTTAACACTGGTTATACCAGAACAAATACAGCTGAAGCTGCAAAGTCCCTCAAACCTGTGAATTCTACTTTTCATTTGTCAAAGCAAGATTGAGATTTTTCTTCTTTCAGAAGTTGTNCATCTGTTATAGAGCAATATCAAGCTAACATTCCCTAACATTTGTTAACACTGGTTATACCAGAACAAATACAGCTGAAGCTGCAAAGTCCCTCAAACCTGTGAATTCTACTTTTCATTTGTCAAAGCAAGATTGAGATTTTTCTTCTTTCAGAAGTTGCGTAATGATTGGGTGACAGTATTTCTTTCCTGGTCTGACTTGCTTTAGTGATGTTGCACCATCTTAATCAGTTAACTTGATTAATACGTTACCATTATAACCATAGACCATTATAACAATGGAGTTGTATATGATGCAGAAATTCAGAAATCTAAATTACAACTATAATACTCTCCTCCAGAATTACCTTTTGTTGTTATTGCCATTGTTCTCAAGGGAATTCCCGATCAAAATCTCAGCATTATTGAGCGGGTAAGAATTGCTGGTGGTGATACGTATAGATGAGATGTTGTACACAGCCGATAGGTGCAAATTCCACCAGCGGGTTGATCCTTGTACTGTCGTGCAAGATCCATGACTATCGTTTGGGTCTGCATTTCCATCAATTGCTTTTGAAGCAATGCCATTGGATGACTGTGATGCTGTTCCATTGGTAGCCACATTTTGACAAGATACAGCTGAGTAGTGACAAAAAAATAAAGAAAACATCAATAGCTGTTCTTCTGCACAGACCTTTCATTTACAACTTTTGTCATATTCATAATAATCAATAGTTTATTTGTCTGTCCTCATATGGAATTTTTATGCTGGTGCATGCAGCTGCAATAGAAATTACTAGGAAATGAAGTCAAACAACACTATTAACAAGATATCCATATCATATGTGGAACAGGGAAGTTTCATTGTGCACAAAAATTGCATGTGATTTTACTTGTAAGGTTGAGTTTTGAAGGAAATAAAAAACACTGAAGCCTCAATGTACTGAGAACATGAATGAACTTACTTGGGCCAGAGAGGAGCCACAGCTGGAAGAAAACACCTTCAAAATGACAACAATTAATCAATCAGAAACATTCTGACATTTGTTTCAAATCATCCATTCTGTTATGCATTAAAGAACATAACTGTAAATGCATAAAATCGCCTACTGTGCCTTTTGTGGTGTGTAAGCACAATGAAAGAATGGAGAAAGAATGCAGGAGACTGAGCTGTAATATAGTATAAACATTGGGATAACCTCCTCATTAGAACAGACAGATCGCCCAACAATGCAAAGCTCTGGTGTTAAATTATCCCATATAAGCCTGCAGTAACAGTTGATAATGGAATAAATTTGCCCATTTTTTTAATGTAATAAGCCAATAATATAAAAACTTGCCAATAATGAAATAAAAATCCTGAACCAATAACATAACAACTTGAGGCCAATAACATCATAGCAATAATTTAATAATAAGCAGAAAGATATCTAGATAACCCTCTTAATCACAATGCAATAACATTTTATAAAGACTTCATTTATTTAATCAGTAACTTGTGTGATCATTTAAGAATAATTTGGCAAAATTGGTGGTTGTTTTGAATTGTGAAATTAGTAAAGATATCGGGAATGAAATCATATCACTAAATGGCAAATGTTAAAAAAAGCTATAGGGAAATTTATTCAAATTCTGCATCAGTATTATTGGAAACCTTGTAGGCTTTTCAAAATAGGGCTAATAAATAATAGTTCATGTTTTTTCCCTTCTCTCCCTGATCTTTTATTTTCTTATTGGTTTTTTTTGCCTGTTTGTTAAACACCTTTTGACAGGGACTACTTGAGCCTTAAACAATGTGTTTATTTTTACAATGATCTACCACTATGAGCTTTTGTATGCTGCGTTTGAATAAAAATTTGAATTACAAATAATGAGAAGAGAGTGAGAGGGAGACAGAGAAAGACACAGAGAGAGATGGACACACACACACAGAGAGAAAGAGAGAGACAGACAGAGATAAAATGATATTAGTATATTATTAGGTTACGCCCTCCAGTTATGAGCAGACACACTGATCAGAATGCAAAATGCAAATTAGCAATTAGATGGTAAACTTAACAGCAAACATGGCAGACAGTATTATTGATTTTTATCACATTATTGGCAAGGTATTAAGTTATTGGTTCAGGACTTTTATCACATTATTGGCCTATATTAAAAATGGGCAAATTTATTAGGTTATCAATCAATATTACATTACTGGTCGTAATATTACTGGCCTCTATATGCCCCATTTACACCTCGCATCAGTCACTATATTTACACATAGCATCATTATTATTTGAATGAATCAACTGGATGACATGTGATCCACTGTGTTCTCATTTTCTAACTTGTGCCAACACTGATCAAAATGCAAGATGCAAATTAGTAATAGTTCACTTACTGAAGTGTGTAAACTTTATCAACAAACATGGCTTGTCCCTAATGAGGAGACGCACTGGCTCTTTGTATCTTTTAGTCCTTAGATTAGATCACTCAAATTCCCAACATGCTCTATCCCCTGAACTTTGCAGGACCCATGTTGTCCAGCTTGGAAGTGTTACTGCATATCCTGTAGCACAAAAAAAAATGCCCTGACTTTGTGAATTTGCAGTGAGGGGCATAGGGCTGTTATATGTTTCTGACAGTCCATGTACAGAAGCTGCTGACAACTTGTTACATTTGTGTCTTCTGCTACTGAGGTAAAGGAGGAAAAAAGGAGAAAGAAATGCAGTCAAATAAGGAGAATTTTGATACACTTCTCAAGAACAGACAGACAGTACACATGAAGAGGGAGTGCATTGTAAAGGTTCAGTTATAATACAAACTGCCATACAGGTTACCTCAAATTCTGTGGGAAGGACTAAACCAAACAAAAAGTCACTGAATAAAAAGGACTGCATGTCTATTTGCTTAAAAGCACTGAAAAGTAATACAATATGAAAAAATCATAAACTTTTAAGTTAAGTACCACAATTTTGGAACACTTACTTTAATACATAACTGTATGTGATAAATTATATCCCCCGATGCAAATACTGTTTGTGTCTGTGCATCATGAATGAACTAATCCCAGTTTTATGTATTTATTTTAAGGTTAAATATATTTACTTGTGTCATATATTTCACTAGAATTCAAAATTTAAAACAATGCAGCATTTGCAGAGATTCTTCTTAATAGTGTTTTCTAAAAAGAATGCAACTTTATCTTTCAGATCAACACCTTTAGCAGGATAATTAGAGATACATTTCTATTCCACTCATGTTTTTAGGTGCTTCTATACCAGCACAAGCATGCAACAGTCAGCTGCATCACAGTGCTGTTACACAAAATATTGAACATTTTTGTACATAAATTCACTAGTCTGCTCCTTGTTACTAGTCATTATGCAAAGATATTTATTTCTATGAATGAGTTTCATCTTACACTAAACAAGCATGACTTGAATAAGCAACAATATAATGGATGGATGACTGACATTAAAATGCCATTAAGTAGAGTTAACCTGCAGTGAAACACAAATTATGATAATTATAAATTATTATTATTTGAGAAAGAAACTTTGACTTGGAAACTTTTCATATAGACAACAAAAATACTGTGAGACTGGTGCATCAGGCCTAGAAAATACTAAAATATCTGTCATTTTTTCTACTCAATTGATTTCATATTGGCTTCTAAACAATTTAAGGATCATACTCACAGTAAAGTCCTTTGCAGGTCATTGGTCTCAGCATGTTGCCACAAGATAACCCTCTATGTAAGGTATTGTCATTTTATAACAGATGTGGCTAATAATGCATGTAAAACACCTCAGACTATTTGCATGTGAGACCTGTGACTCCACAATGACCGACAGATGAATATCTTACTCACCATGAAAGCATCCTTATCCCTAGAGGACAGCAATATTTCATCTCTCTTGCACTCCTGTCAGACAAAGCAGCAGTCAGTTAACAAGTGCACAAAGATTCAACACCGACATACGATTGTAAAATAAAGAAACATAATATTTTCTTGATGGGAAAAAAACTGCTACTAATAATAACTTTTTTTCTAAGCTGAATGGCTACACAAACATACCTGTGGATGAAGGGCTTTGGTGTCTTAGTTCAGGACATCTGTTGAGGTCCACAACACCATACAGTTCAAACCACCACTGGTACAATCATCAAACTGAGGAATGTATACTCTAACATTATTCTGACATGTGTGGTTTGCACTTGTCTCCGTGGTTTCTTATGAGAACCAATTTCTGTGCAGATGATGACAACAGATTAACAAATTCTGACGCTAGGTCTGAACATGAAATACAGAGGTAACAAGTTTGAGTTGTTTGTTTATTAGCACCTTGCCATTTTTAATTAGATATTATTTTTGCAATTACATGATGAATGAGAAGCAGTGTTTTTTAAGTATAGCTCCCAGAGAGCATCAATAATGAATCCAATGATTCTTCAAGAGAGAAAAGTCTCTCTTGAGGGTCCTTGGTGCAAAATGAATCCCCCTTTATTTAATTTGCTGCTAAGTTAACATGATTGAAGAGTGCACAGTGTGAGTCCATATTCATTTTTCACAAGATTACAGTGGTGTCTGCATTATGTACATATCGTATAATGTGAAACAACAAATCTGTTCCGACTTCTGGGAAATAAATGATTGGTTTGAGATGGCTACTGTGATGAAGGTTGTCCGTCTGTACAGAGCCAAATGAACGGAGATTATTGTTAATTTTCACTCACATTGTCAGGAAATAAAAGATTGTCAACAAATACTTGTGACAATTTGATTGACAAAGTGAACACAGAGACAGGCAGATCTGACCTAAACAGAGCAAAAAAAAAAGCGAGAGGGGATTGAATTTATTAAATTAGGTGTCAGTAAACATCTTAACTTGCAAGTGGTAGCTAATGTGGCTTTCACTGCGAGTCACAGTGTCCACTTGAGGGGGGATTTAAATCATTTACTGTAAATGAACTTGGAAAATGTATGTTACACTACACTAGTCTTTAAAGTTGCTTTTGTCTTGTTTGGAGAAAGGGCTTCTACACACTCCAGGAGGTTAATATCTGTACTTTCTTAATGCAAGTTATTACTGTAGGTTTTAAAGAGGATTATTCAAAGTTGTTTTCATCTTCAAATAGTAAAGCCCAGAAAGCAACTCAGTAATGGCCAGGGATGTGTATGATTTGCATATTCCCCTGCTGTGTGAGCCGTGGTGGCTTTATGTGGTCGCTATTTCCTTTATGTGTGTACTGCATGACATAAACAGCTTAGAAATGTCGCTTATATAATTGAAAGTCTTAGTAACTTATCTCCGGTGTGTGTGCCCTTAAACAACAAGACATACTTCTTATGATCGATGTCTAAAAACAGCTTGGACTGTTCTGATGCAAGTACAATTTCTCAAAAGTAGGAAATGTTGCCCTCAGTGAGGATAAGAGAATTTCAATTTTGTCTCAAACAAGGTTGGAAAAAGACAAAATCCTTTGCTAAGTTTTTCATTTTCTTTCTGCTGCGTATGTGATGATGGGTTATTATTATGTTGGATCATTAGCATATTTCATATCCTGCTGCCAAGCGTTTCCAGCTCTCTATCTGTCTCCATCGGTGGCTGAGACAAGACAAGGGCGCTGAGAAAAAAAAAAAAAAAACTACATGAGACAATTGTACACAAACAGCCTCACAAACACACGTAAAAACAATGCTGGCTCATCACTCAGCAAGATATGCACACGCAACCACCACTTAGTGTAAGATCTTCAAAGAGCGCAGTGACACATTTAAGTGGACGCAGAGGCACGTCACACATACACACACACACACACACACACACACACACACACACACACACACATACATATGCAAGAACACAACAATCTGTCAAGTCATCAAAGCTGTTTCCAAAATGTGTCCCACAACACATGCACGCTGTCCTTCACACACAAGTGTTGCTTTGTCAAACACGCGGATGTACTGTACAGTGAATGATAAATCCTACAATCATCAGCAGTATGAAATATGTAACAATGTCTCTCTCTCTCTTTTGCTCTCCCTCACAAACACACACACACACGCACACACAAACACACACACATAGCTGTGATGATTTTTTATGTGTCAGAGCTGAGTTTTCAGGCAGTAGAAAGGGGGGAGAAGATGAAAGCAGGGTTGAGCAGCTTGTTCTTTTCTACCCGTCTCTTCTGTCATGTTCACCAGGGGGAGCATTGAGAGGTGAACACTCTCTCTCTCTCTCTCTCTCACACACACACACACACACACACACACACTCACACACACACACACACACACACACACATACACACACACACACACACACACACACACACACATACACACGCAATCATGCTCAGAGGCATAAATGCAGACACACACGTGCACTGTTCGTGGAGAAGTGCCACAGCAATAATTAGATTTCACTTCAAAGGACCACGCAGTTGTTTCGGTGGGAGATGGGGCTGATGTGTGATTGGCTACTCTGACTACAGTAGCAGGTGCGGGACTGCGGGCGCTCTAGGGTACCGGACCATTCTTCTCTGTTGTAATGCTACAGGATGGGCTGTGTATTGTTGTGCATCCCTGTGTGTCATTGTGTCTGCATATGTGGATATTTGACTGACAAGTAATCTGACTGTAATGAACTCCTCTGGTAGATATATACAGTACATCAAATGTAACAACAAAAAAACATGCACTCCCAATTAGATAAAGAGTCAACTGTTGTAGATTAAAATGTAACTTGCAAGAGTTGAGTTGGAGAAAGAAGTGCCGGCAGAAGTTTGTTGGAGTACAGGAAGTGCAGATTTTAAAAAGTCATGGATGAATATTTAGCTTATTTCCACAACTTAATTTTTGCAAGATTTCATAAAAATCAGATCAGATCGAGTGAACGGTAAAGAAAAATGTTTTATCCCTGTGTGTGGTACTTTCCATAATGTTCACGCATTGATAAGGTACTACTGCCCCAAAGGGTTATGTTGCAACCCATTTCACGGCTGCTGCTCTTGTTCAATACTGGACCAATTTCAAAAGTTGTCCCTATTAGTCACTTAGACACAAAATAGATTGGACAATCAAATCCAGGTTGAAAAATACCAAAATTTCCTCTTATGATTTTTAAGTAAAACAAAAAAAGTACTGTATATTGAAGAAATAATACAGCATAGTGAAGAAAACTAATTTTTTTTCAAGATTACCTTACTACTGATTATATAAACTTTAAAAAAATCTCACAGGATAAGGGCGCGGTGAAGGTCTAAACACAAGCTATGTTCAGAGACTTTACTCTGTGCTAGTCATTCATCCTCTATTTGAAAAGTACAGATAAAACAATCCAAGAGCTAGTAAATCAATGAACGTGAAAACACTGAATTTGTCAAAGATGAAACATCTAAAGTATGTATGATTGTTCAAAAAGAAATAAAAAAGTTATAAAAACATAATACAGACAGACAGACAGACAGAGCATTGCATAAAAAGTTCCAAAAAAGTATCAAATACACTGCTCCAATTCAAAATTCATTCAGATCGCTTATTTTATACAAACCTCCTGCTGTTACTGCGTTCTCTATTTGGGTTAATTATACAGTTTTATCAATGTTTCTGGGCTGTTATTGTTATGCATTGAATATATTATGAAATATCCATATAATATGTCATGTAGTCAGAGGCTGTCAGTTTACCCAATGATAGAGCAGGGACCCCTAAGGAAAAAGGTTGGAACTTTCTGCTCCGTTGGGTCACAGGGGAGCTCAAGCCGATCTAAGTTGACATCAGGCGAGACATCAGAATGTATTTTTATCAATACATTTATCGCAACAAGTGGCATATGTCAATAATACAGCAGTACTAAGCCATGCGTTAAGCACACTGTTATTGTAGCATTAGCATTTCAGTTATATGCCGATCGAACAAAAGCATCATACCATTGGCCGGTGAGGCATGCTGCTAACATTTAACATGACAGTAAAACAATAGCCGTATTCTACAGGTACAGGTGAAAGAAAACATGGTATCTATTAAAACAATCTGTAAACAGGTTTAGTTTCTTCGACGGCAGCATATGTCAATAACTGGTAAATGCTGATGAAAAGCGCTATCTGCCACAGAGATGTGAGTGACATCCTGCTTATGCTAGAAGTGAATGACTCATGGCAACAGTGACACACTATTCAGAATCAATATATGCCACTAGCACAGAAATGTCGTATTATTTAAAGCTTGTGCTGCTGATTTTTCAACAGAAAGTTGTTATTACAAAGATATATAGTTTACATTATGTGGAAGCAGTGGATGAAAAGGAGCTGTCGAGAGATTGCAAGCTATCTGTTGCTTTGAATCTCATCATTCTTTTTTCTTTTTTTTTTAATTTCTCCATTTTATGGGTGCGCAGGTAGTCGAGTGGTTCGCATGCATACCACATACACAACTGACCCCGATTCCAATCCCGGCCGGAGGTCTTCTGCTACATGTCACACCTCTCTCTCTCTCTCTCCCTCTCTCTCTGTCTCTCTCCCATGCTTTCCTGTCTTGTAACTGTCCAATAAAGGTGTCTATGTCTGAAAAAAATCTTTAAAAAAAAAAAATTCTCCATCTTATGAAAATGCGTACTAGGAAAATTGTTCTCATTCTATGGTTGCATAAGTGCTAATTCCATGATGAAATGGAGTTAATTACTGTTCTGATTGCATATCTAATAAACTTGTTACAGGAAGCTAATGGTGGCACTGTTATCATATCTTGAAGTTTAAAGCAAAGTTTGGAACTGTGTGTGTGCGAGTGTGTTATGTGTTGCTTGAGTGGTGACAAGTGGCAGTGATATCACACAAAACTGACATTTGATCAAACACTATCTTCCCCTTACATTCCTTCATCACCAACTCGCTCCCTCTCTGTCAAAACAACATGCGCGCGCGCACACACACACAGACACGCACACACACACACACACACACTTCTCCCGTCTACTGGCAGGCTGTCAAATAATTTGTGTGCATTTCAGGGAGAAACAGTTCCTGCTTAATTACTGCCATACTAATTGAATCCCTGTGTGAATGATGCACGGGGAAGGGACACTCTGTGACAGAATGAAAATGAAATAGTATTAAGCAGCCAAGTAGATAATCCATTTAGGAATGTCTGGGAAACGAGAGGGATTAGTTAATGTAGTGCCATATGGCTTGCCTGTCAGAAGGCATCAAAGTTGTTTGAAATCTAAAATGTTTTCATTCTTGATTTTTTTTTTTTCCAAACTGGGACTCTTCAGTCACAGATGAACTAAACAAGCGTGCCTCAAGAACATCAGGGCATGTCAGTCTGTTATGCCTGTTTTAGTACAATTCAATATTTTTTGAATGAGTTCATGTTACATTTTAACTTAAATTTTGTCAGATGGATTCAGTGGACTTTAAAGACTATATTATTGGAAGAATAGTTTTCATTAGATTGTTAATTTTTTCACTTGACAATCAAAATGTGAGGCTCTGACATGTCTGCTCTCTGCTGTCAGATCACTTCAGGTTCCGATGGATGATAATCCTGCCGGTCAAAAAGTAATGCAAACTCATTACAAACCCTGAAAGACCTTAATCATAGTTACTAAACACTGCTACAAAAGGTGGGTCATATAAGGTTCAATTCTAGTTAACAGTCTTTGTTAG
This sequence comes from Rastrelliger brachysoma, assembly GCA_024605115.1. Taxonomy (NCBI): domain Eukaryota; kingdom Metazoa; phylum Chordata; class Actinopteri; order Scombriformes; family Scombridae; genus Rastrelliger; species Rastrelliger brachysoma. The sequence goes on along the minus strand of JANJYP010271650.1, from coordinate 5,894 downwards.
CTGCCACAGACGTCTGATAAACACCACTTTAGTACCACTTTAGTTTTCAAAGCACAAAGAGACAACTGAGAGGTCATTACTATGAGAACACACCAGAGAAGTTGCAGAACGCTGTAACGATGCAAAAAGGCAAGCAAATTGAAGTTGAAAAATGCTGATACTAATTTGCATGTGGCCCACTATGACCCATCTTTGCAGGTGTGCTTGCAGTAATAATTTAGTTATTTATTCTGCCATCACAGCCTGTATTTTTTAAGCATCTCAGAATAGAAGCTCAATCCTAACAAAGTGATGCAAATTGGAACTTTCTTTTAGGACTAGGAGTAAAAAGTATCTAATCAACTTTTTTTTTAATCTTAGGAGATAACTCTAATCTCTGCATGTTTTTAATAGCACGAGTTGTAGAAGATGTCAGAGGGATGTGTGCATACTGTGGGAGAAGAACAAGCTTTTTAACAGTTACCACTTTGTAAGAAATGCAGAAATGACTGAACTTCATTGGGATGCAAAAGATAACATGCTCTCTGTAAAAAAAAGTCCTTACAGAAACAGAGACAGGGATGATTTGGGTCTGTCACAACATCAATTTTCTGCAATAATAAATCAACTATGATCACTCTTGAAGATGAAGCAAAGATAGATTAATTTCCAGAAGCTACATTCATGCCAGTTGTGGGCTACATTTTTATCTATTTAAAATGAGTAAGACAACAATTTTTGAAAAATGTTAGTGATAGTGTATTCCTAGGCTAAAAAGATTACTCATCTTCCCTCCACATGTAATAGTGCTTGGTGTAGGTTAATTGTAATTATAAGTGTTGCTAAAATGGGGACTGAAATGTGGCACTAGTGTAGGCACTGAGCAATTTTAGGGCTGACAGGTTTCATTTCATGCAGCTGAGTTACTCGTATGAACAATTAATTTATTGGACCATCCATTTGCATTTCAGACTGTAAAAGAAGGGACAATTTTTGCATCTACTAACATTATTTGCCTTACAAGTAACATTTATATATACATATGTATGTGAAATGCAAATTCAAATTTGAATGTCTTGTATTTTCTAGATAAACAAATGATATCTAAATGATTTGATGTTTCCACCACGTGAACTTTTCCAGGGACTTTTTGTTTCTACTGCAGGAACAAAGAAACTTTTAAAGTACAAACAAACTGCACCCGTGTTTTCATTAATGGAAACAGAATCTTAATTAAGTTAGTCTAAAATAAATCTTGCTGTGTTTTAATCCATAACACTACCAAAGAAGTCTGTCAGCATTACTTTACAATGATTCAGTTATATTCAAAGTTAAATTTGACTGTCTTGTTTGGTGCAGAGATCAATACATTGGTTTTGTTTTGCTTGGTGTGTTGTGTCAGCACTTGGCAGCTTGTCATCATGACTTCATTATTATGATTTCAGTGTGATCTCTTGTAACTGCGGGCAACAAAACAGACCCTCCGCCAATTACTGTTGGCTTGCCTCGTGTGTTGCTGAGGCAACGCACTCGCTGAGGAAGGCAAAAAGGGGAGCTAATTTCCGCAAAGTAATCTATGGACAGGAATCAACACGCACGCATGCACATGTACTTGTGCTCACTGATGCACGTTGTCACACAGGAGTATGGGCTTCTGTCGGGACACACAAACACTCTCTAGACGATATGCAAAATACATGCAGAGACGAAACACTCGCCTTCATTTCACTATCTGCTGCTCTCATCTTTTCTCTCTCTCCCTCCTTTGCTCTTTCCATCATCTACTTCTCCATCCCTATCATTTGCTTTCCCTCACTTACATCCTTCATTCATTCCTAACCCTAACCCTCCAGCATTGTATTATCTATGCTTGTTTCCTCTATCCTCTTCTATCCCATCCTCTCTACCTCTTTATGTGGCTGCTTCTTCTCTCTCTCTCTCAATCTCTCTCTCTCTATTCTTGCCCCAGCAGGCTGCAGATGGTGCTTAATGGACGCATAACTGAGTGTAACTGCCTCGTGAATAATTCCACAGGCACAAGGTGAGCCATAGGACAGTTCCATATGTGAACATGCAGAAAGGTAAGCACATGCATGCTACAGTATGTAGCCATGTACGATATCAACCCTATTTGAAACAGTTCTTCAAATGCATTTCCATCATGATTCATCCCTTATTTATTTCAATAGAGAAGTAAGATATGAAACAAAAAGTTTTCCCTTCCCCATTAATGAAACTGCAAAACATTTATTGAAACATTGTGCATAATTGCCTGCAGTACAGACACAGGGATATGAGGAAGTCAGTGCAGTCATGGGTAATGTTGGCTACATTTGCATGCATACAAGCCCACATACTGCACACATTGGACACCCTCATAAGGCCCATGTGGTTTGATTCATTAAATGTAAGATTCAGAGGTTTTTCAGCAAGCAGGCTGCATATTTCAAGGTTGTCCTGGTTAGTGTAATATAATCTGTGGTGGGAATATCCCAGGACCAGTAGCTTGAGATGGATGTGATTTATGGCCGAGCTCTCTATAGTAGCTAACAGAGGATCATAAGGGATACAGAGGAATAAAATGAGCTTGGTAACATTTTACTTGAAGTGGGCTCTGAGGCATAATAGGGGCATCATAACCATTAGAAGCATTTATTGCTCATCATACATCTGATACCTGCTGAATGAGTAAAACTTCAGGGACACTGTTCATGAAGTACACTGATGAGGTGAACATAGCAATGCCATTATGCCTTTTTGGCTTTGCTTATTAAATCTATACAGATCATTAAGTTAGATAAGGAAAAGAGCTGCATTTTACACACGGAATTCTATGTAAATGTGATGTGTTACATGTACTGTAATGTCATGTGTTACATTAACAGAGATGAGTGTAGATTTTGAATTAAGTCAAAAGCTGAAAGAAGCTTTTTAAGATGAGCATCATTTCAAATTCATTAAGTTGAATTCCCTTCACTTGCTACAAGATAGGGCAAAAACAGCTTTGTACTGGCAGGAAAATAGCTCATTACAACTGCTGATGAAAGGAGCTAACAAGACCAATGAGCCATTTTGAAGGGAAAAAGGACAAATGGTAAAACCCACTGCCATCAATGGCCCATCCAAATAAGAGTTTATATATAAAGATGTATATTTCCTCGAGTATGCTGTAAAAACAGCAAAACAAGCAAAAAGACAATTAAATGGATTTTAAAAATAATGATTCTTAGCTGTATGAGAGAGTTGGGATTTCTTTTTATCTGCGAACTTTGAAAGGGGATGAATTGGCCATGGCAGGAAGCAGAAGGTTCCGGGTCACAAAGCTGCGCTGGCGTTCACTGGCTGGATGGAGCACAGAGGAGCTGCCATTGGTGGATGTGGGACAGGGGGGTGGCAAGTCATGCAGAGTTTTCCCTTGCACGTCGTACACCCACTGCATGTCTGCTGCCTGGAGTAATCATGCAAACTTGATGAATATGGATTTGTATATACAATACTGTCCACCACCACCATATAAACAGAAAATACAGGAAATATGTTCACAAATCTTAACATTAATTATTAAATATTATTATCAATTAAGGTTGAGGATAGATTCTTGCTATTGTTCAAATATAAGTGGAGGTCACACTAAATACTTGCCACTTTGGTCTACAGAAGCTGTTTCCTTTTCTATTTTTTAAAAGAGGTAAAGAGATTTGCAGATACACAGACCAAAAAATATGTAACATTATCAAAGAGTAAATAATTGAAGCACCTGAACAGTTAGTCTTGCTCTGTGTCTCTTGCTGTTAATGTTGGGTGTGAAGGACACAGTGATGAGGGCTCCACTGGAACCAGCAGGAGGTAACATCCCTGAGGCTGGAGTTACTGTGAACTCACTGCTGCTGCCTGGAAGGAATGCCGCTGTGAACAGCTCTGTTTTCCTGGAACACAGAGTTAAATTTATGTCTTGCCGGAAGCTGACCTTACCTTGCTAAAAACACACACTGTCTGTAGATAAACAAATGAAATCTAATTATTTTGTAATATTTGGCTGTTTCTACCACATGAACTTTTCCAGGGACTCAGGAACCATTTTAAGAACTCCAAATTCTGATGGGAAGTTTCGACTGCAGAAACAAAGAACCCTTANAAACAAATGAAATCTAATTATTTTGTAATATTTGGCTGTTTCCACCACATGAACTTTTCCAGGGACTCAGGAACCGTTTTAAGAACTCCAAATTCTGATGGGAAGTTTCGACTGCAGAAACAAAGAACCCTTTAAAGTACAAATGTACTGTATCTGTGTTTTCATCAGTGGAACTAGAATCTAAATTAAGTTAGTCTAAAATAGATCTTGGTACCAAAAAAGTCTTCTGCTGCCGTGTTTTAATCCATCATCTGCCTTGTTTGTCTATTCTTCACAGCTCTTCAGATGCAGTGAAATCGCAAACAGGGATGTCCAAAAGGGAATTTTACAAGTGAAAAGACTGAACATCAATAGATAATTACATTTCCTGTAATATTTATTTGACCTTTTGAACAAAGTTAAAATGTCAGCTTCCTGACTTGTCAAAGAAGAGAGACAGAAAAAGGAAGTCAGTGTTTCTGTGTGTGAACAAGCTGAAGGAGTTGAAGAGGAGGCTGAGAGAGTGGAGATTAGAGAACAAAGTGAGTGAACAAGAGAAACAAAACTTTCTTTGTTGATTGTTTCGTTAATTCAGTAATCTTCATGGTTTTTCAAATGCATTGGAAACATGTACAGGAATACACAAAAGGAACTTTTAATACCTACTTCCTTTGGTCCCTGGAACTCTTTCAAAACCATGTAACTTTATTACTGTATAGTGGTTACGGACAGTGCAATTTGCTTTTAATGTTTGGAAACTTGTGTAGAATGAAACTGTATGAAACATAGCAAAATTCAGATGCATATATTCATATAGAAACACACCTTGTGGTGCTGGTCAAACGGAAACCCACAGTTGAAGTTTTGCCCAGCTCAGTAGTTTCAGTGACGATGATGTCATCAACCTGAGGCTCCAAGCCAAAGAGAGTGGTGGGAAACTCCCAGATCTGACCGGACACATGCTGAACTACTAGGACCATTGAACACCTGAAAACACACACACACACACATATATTAACATATAGCATATATTTCATTGCCTCTCATTATGTATTTACAGTTTAAATGAGACACCTTTTAATTGTTTTTAAGTGCTATACAAGAGTTTTAAGTGCTGGTCTTGAGACATCTTCACTCTCAAACACAAATAAGCAATTAGTACTGTAAGGGATTTAAAACCATGAATAGACCAATTGTAGTCATTTTTAAAATATTCTTTGTAACCTGAGCTACAAAAAAAGCACTGTTCACATTTGAGAGAACGTGTACCAATTTCCAAAAAAAAAACCATTTTGTTGGTATTCTATTTTAAACCAACACACAATATCTGTGTGTGTCTATGTGTTATTTGTGGGTAATATCACTATTCAAAAATAGATCCATTCTGCATTCACTGGTAATGAGAGTAGCCAGCCACTTTGATAGGTAAAAAACACCACTTAGAGCAAGAATACTTCACGTGGAATGAACAGCTCAATGTATCTATATTTGTATTTCAAGCATAGAGTGCACTTGCTGATTCCACTGATTAGCACATGAGGAACTAATCAGTGAAAAGAGCTGCAGTATGCTTTAAATGGAGCAGGATCTCATAGAGTTGGCCCTCCATGAATACCTCTGATTCAGAGTCTGCTTCCCACCAGTGTCTTTTCTTCAAATCATTCCTCCACTCTTAATTCATCTTGAAAAGTGTAATTTGAGCACTCCTATTTATCTCAAAAAAGATTATTCACTAAACCGGTCTTTAATATTGCCACCTTCAGCTTACAGATAGATACTTGGTCTCCTGCTTTTACAACCC
>JANJYP010271533.1:0-15608 GCA_024605115.1 Rastrelliger brachysoma | reverse complement strand
GCTCCATTCTTTCTCCATCATGTTTGGGCAGCCGGTTAACAAGAACAGGCTGGTGCATTAATGATGATAGATTCCACACTCAAGGCCTTTGGAGAACAATCACTCTGAGAATGCCATGCAAGAGACTGACCTCCTGACCTGTCTCAGGCCACACAGAAAAAGAAAATCTATAAGCAGATTTGGAGGCAGAAGTGACCATTGCTGATAGTAACTGGCCAGTGAGCACTGGAGCCTATTTGCTGGACAAACATGCTCAGGCATACGAGCCCCACAGCTGTAGAATAATCCTATTGGAGGCTTCTCAAATATCCGGACCATGTAAAATAGAGGAGCTGTAAGATATGCAAATCTTTTTAAGACCTAATGAAGCACAATCTTATTTCACAACAAGCTGAATTTTGTCTCAAAGATACTGAAAAAGACAAGTTGAATTGAGTCCCATGGTGTGTCTCTGTGGGAAACTTGTCATCTTTGAACTCTGAGCGAGTTCTATCCCTGCACCTCAGCAACCAGTTTCACTGAGGAACTGGTCTATTTCCTGTCAGGCATTTAGTCCTTTCAGAAGGGAGAATTTTGCTAATGTTCTGCGTTGTATTTACGTTATGTAGATAATCAATATGATTGCAGATCTCACCTGCCTGGTACAATACAGTAGATGGTGTGTGGCCTTCATAAGAACACCAACACATCAAGCATCAAGCTCCTCAAATCTCAGATGGTGCTCTTGGTTCTCCAACACTTTTTCACTCTATTTCAGGGGAGACATAAAGCATTGCATGAGGGTCAGTGTGAGATATAACAAAGATTATCCTATTGTGACCCTAGTTCCACAATCACAGGTGGAACCCTGTGGATATTTCACTGTAGCACTGAATGAAAAAAATCAGTAGATCACTAATGCCATCCTGATGCATTCTAAGCCCCAATGTCAATAGAGACATTTCACAAAAAATAGTAGTGTTAGAGGAAAAATCAAATGATCATCAAAGTCATAGTCTGGCCACCATAAGTATTTCATGTAAATCTCTCCAATAGCTGTTGGCATATGTCAGTCTGGACCAAAGTGAGGGAGGGACTGTTATCACAACATTGCCATCCCTATTGTTACACTGCAAGAGTAGCTAAATATGCAACAGTGTGTTTAAACAAATCACCTTGTGTATTGTAGTATTGAGATTACCGCCATATGCTAAACCGATACATTGCATATAGTGTGTTATTGTGGGTAAAGCAGGCCACACTGATGCACAGTGTACCTAACGAAACCCCTGACAGATCACCCATTCTGTGTGCAGCAGCTGTAATTTTCCCAAACACCTGCCTTGACTTAACTATCAGCTGTGGTTCCTGTCGCTTTTTACACTTTACCCAAATAGGTTGGCAGTCTTTACAAGCAGGGTGATAATCCCACCTTTTATTGCTGCTAAGGAGCCTACCTCTACTGGCTTTTGCTGGAATATACACCCATGCCATAGCCTGAGGCTCAAGGCAAAGTGCAATATTTATTGTCCTTATTTCTGATGTCATATGGTAATATCACCAAGAAGATATACATATTGACATTTTGTTATTCTACATGAACATTAAGAAGAAAAATGTTGATTGTGTATATTGGAGACCTCTACCCCCTTTGGTAACAACATTCGCTACAGAGAGATTACTCTGAAACACATGAACTTTGACACAATTATTGTTGGGATGTTTTGAGGATGTTTTATACTGATAAAATATGCCTAAAATAAAAATTTTGTAGATTAATTTTTATGTTTAAATTGTCTTTTTTTTTTCTTAATATTTTTGGCCAGTTTACTGACAAAAGGGCACTATGACAATATCCAGCATTGTGTGTGTGTGTGTGTGTGTGTGTGTGTGTGTGTGTGTGTGTGTGTGTGTGTGTGTGTGTGTGTGTGTGTGTGTGTGTCTGTCTGTGTTTTCTGTAGGGTTGGATATTGATTAATCTCCCATCGTTATCTCTCACTGGGGGTGGTGGGGTTTCATGTGAAATTGTAAATGGGACCTTTCATAAAAGTCCGTGAGTACAAACATTGTGCATTCAAGGACAAATTGTTTTCCATGAAAAACTGATAGAGTGATCTGTTCATCACTGAGCAAACTTTGGTCATTATTTGCATTCAGAAAAAAATTCCGTTGAGTGGGAGCTTACTGATGTCTAGGGCATTTGGCTCTTCTTCAGTCAAATGGTAACAGTTGTTTCACTTGTCCTCAGTGGCAGCAATAGGTTTGTTAACCTTACTGGTAGATTATTTCATAGCTGCCAAGGCTGCTGCACACTGGAACAAATAGGGACACAGTTTTCCACTGGGAATAAATTCCTAGAATGATTGTGGTCACTTCCTGAAATGATGTCATTCAAGATAGAGGGTAATGAAATTCTCTATTCTAACAATAATGAGTTACTGTGCTGTGTGTGGAATTTAATGAAACAAATTTAAACCCAGCAAGGCAAGTTGAAAGAGAAGACATTCTTAAACACATCACACAAGCTGGTAGGGTAGTCCGCGGGTTTGGGGTATTTTTTTTTTTTTGTTGGGATATGCACATACAAACTGTAACACCACAGTCCTGCTAGTTACCACTTGCTGTACACCAGGTCAATAAACTAGATTAATGGTTTAATTTAGTACATTACGTACCAGGATTGTGAAGCCAGGTCTATTATGACACAATAATATACTGTGATACAGCCTTTCCCTGGATTCTGGCTAATTTTTTTTTAAATAAAGTGATTTATTTTTGCTTCAATACCGTGTTTATGACTAGTTCATCTTTTGGGAAAATTATATGGATGTGTCATCCTGGATTTGAGTATAACCATTGACAGAGGTTGAGTGACTCATGGATGTGCTGTATGATTTCATTCATCTATGTTTCTTGTTTTCATAGTGAGTCACTTCTGAAACTCATCTTTTCTTTCCTATATGATATTAATGAGTAACCTGGCAGCACTGTGAAAAGACAACTCAAGTATCAGAAGAACAGACTGATTCTCATGTTGATCTCTTTGCTAGTTCTTTGTTTGTTGCCAAATGTCGATCTATACTATCTTGTTTCTATCAATGTCAGATAGCAGCTTGGTGTCCATTCAGTGATGGCATTCCTGCTGGGAAGGACTTAGTGATTAAAGCAGACAGGTGTTCTTAGTCCTTGGAGAAATAAAGAAAGGAAACCATCAATGGCAACATGCAGCCATCATGGAGGAACATCCATAAAATAGATCATGGCAAGGAGAAAATGGATAAGAGCTTGAGGCTAGAAAGATTCAATCCATTGAGTGGGGAATCATTGCTGGCTGCTGAACTAAAGTCTGTTCAGTGTGGGAACATGTTAGATTGTCTTATGGGACACTGTACCCTCAAATATACTTTAAAGGGAAATGTTATTTTAAGCATGTCAGTTCATTCATTATCAACATAGAACATTAAATAGCAATATTCAGATTATAGTCATCAAAAATAGATTGTATTCTTTCTTTACCTCAAATTGTTAGTTTAATAACATAATTGCAATGTGTTGTAATGACGTAATTCATCTTGTTGACAGCATCAGAATCCATAAACCACAGCATTAATTGTTAATGCAGATAATGGTGTTATAAAATACTAAAAGCAAGAGCTGTGTGATCATCCATATTTTGGTGCATTGATGCTTTTTATAATCTCAATATATTCAATATATTACTCTTTTTTACTTTTACTGTCACAATTGCGTATATGGCTGGTTTTGCTGTGAGATATCAATCTGGAGAACATCAACTGAGGTTGGAAATTGGGCAAATCACAGAGATCAATCAAAATCAGAGAGAGGTTTACATGATCACATGCCTCATTGCCAAAAGGAAAGAACAAAAACAACAACAACTCACCACCTCTCAATCTCCAAATATTGTGTTAGTTCACTTTAAGATCCTGTGTGGATTTAAAATGAATACAACAATATAGGTAAAAGTAGAAAGTAATTCAGTAGGTGCACTAAAGGAATGGTTAGATAATGCAGGTAAAGTGTGAAGTCACAAAATGTAAAGAAAATATCACAGAAAATTCAGCAGTTGGCACATTCATGCAGAAATTATATAGCACAATGACTGATTAAAGACTGATATTATACATTTTTCTTTGATGCGTTCCTGACCCAATGTCTATCTACATTCACTTTCCTATTTATTTGAATGAGAAAATATATCCCAACTTTTGAATGGTACTGTTTAAGAAAGCAGAGCACAAAGAAAAATTAATGTCTGCTTTACAAGGCTAGCATGCAATACATTCGCATAAGTGTGAAAATTTAGTGTTAGCCTGAAGTAAACACACATCTGTGTTTAAAAATATGCATCCAATGGTGTAAAAAGAATTGTCAGTTTAGTCATCTAGCAGAAGGTGGATAAAAATGAATGCAGTGAATAAACTGTCAGCTTGGAATTACTATGCTGCTGTATGAGTCTTGTCACAAGTGTCTCACAGGGCACAGATTGAATCACAAGTGTTTGTGTATAATTTCATCATATTACAGTTTGTTATCCCAACTGCAGAGCAGTGCCATCGTGGGAAAGCTAATTGGATTTGCTGGCTGAGCGTGCCGCACCGCAGCCACTGTGGGTCTGTCAGGATAGTGATGACACGTCATGCTGGGCTGTAGCGTGTCAGTAGCAGTGAGGAACAGCCCGGAGCCCGCAAATATCATACGACTGGTGAATTTGTCACCCTCACATCACACCACAGTCACCACAGCTGTATAAACGGACGTGATTTATATTACATCACATTTGAGAACATAGTTAAATCTCTTTTTAAAATTCTGTCATTCTGCTTCGCCATGATAATTTTGTTTTGGCTTGTCTCTACTATGTTAAAATTGACACAAGCAACAGTGGAAGCATTGTATATTTCGAGCCTATTTAAAAACTTGACACAAGATTGGACTCACCATGCGGTTGTAAATAGATGAAGTCTTTGGGGGCACTGGCCTTGGGTGAAAACAGCTCTGGCAGAACTAAAGAGTGATTTACTGTATTCAACACTTGGCCTGCTCTTTTGACTGAGAAATAGGGTAAACTGAAAGAGGAATAAATGTTGCCGAAGTTTTCCCAAGCATTGCTCAGATTCATTATGTGCATAACTTACTTAATAGCATTCCTTCCTTGTACACTTCACGCCATGCCTACCCACCATGCACTGCAAAGGCTTTATATGCTCCCGGTGCTATGGAAAAGCTCAGAGTTGGAGGGGTCGGCAGGGGTGGTGTTCGAGTGGGTAAAACATTTTTTTTGTTAATCCTGACATCAGGACAGTTAGAATTTTCTGGGTGGTTTTGCATTCACAAGCGACAAGAACTGCAAGTCCAGAAGATATATTTTAAGAAATTCACTCTACAGAACAGAAAACATGGGGTCCATAGTGCTTTGGAACATAACCTTGTGGTGACAAAGATTTTTGTTATAAAAAGTCCCCACAGCAAACAGAGCTGATTAATTCAGCCCTCCAACCCCCGCCCCTGAAAATGATTCCCCCCAAAGCACAGGAGCACTTGGGCATGTTTAGCGCAAATGTAATTACGGCCTCGGTAAGCGGCCAGCTTTTTAAAGAACCCCTTCTCCTTCTCTCTCACTTCAATACCTGATGATGTCATGGCCCTTTGTGGGGTCGCAGAAACTCCTCAAATCAACTGCCACTCATGACCTTTTCTTTGAATTTTTTTTCTCTCCCCTTTGCCCAATTCTTTCTTCCTCTTTTTCTTTCTCTGGTTCATAACCGAGGTTCCCTTTATGGGTTGATCAAGCGGCCCTCTCCCATTGGCTCGCTCTGCTTTTGGAGCCACTTTATGAGAAATGCATGCCCCTGTTTAAATGTATTGATAGTCCTCATAGATGTCCCGGTCTTTTGTCCTCTTGGCTTGCTGAAGTCTAAAAAGTTCCAGAACATGGAAAAAAGGACTCAGCATACGGCATTGTGCTGAAAATCCCACCTCTAAACATATTTGACTACAGACATATTGCAGTTTGAGGGACCATAGCAATGTAGCTTGGAGAATTTCACTCATTTTATTGCCACTCTCAGTGGCAGAAAGGAATGTAATCTGGCAAACAAATGTTGTGACAGACAGCTTGTCTGGGGGATTTTATGACCCGTCTGCACTGTTGGTACATGGTTACACCAGCCCCCTCAACAGTTAATGCTGCATGGAACGGTGCATTTAATTTTGTCATACACATTTTTTTTTTAATCGGTTTGCTTTCTTCCTGTGTAGCTCTTTTCGGAGTCTAATTAAAGATTTTACATTGCACAGTCTGAAAAGGACTAGGCTAATAATGACCCATTTGTGATCCTAGGCCCACACACTGCAAATGCCACGGCTGACAAGTTCCAATACAAAATTTTCTTTAGAGCTGAGCGATTTTCAAAAGTTTCCTACTTTGTGCATTGTCAACAGTTTGTTTAAGCTGAATTTTCCAGAATTCGTATTCCGTATTAGATCTGGTTTCTGTTTTTTTTTTTTTTTTTATCAGTATGATTTTATGTTGTGGACAGTAATGTTATCTGGAGGGAAAAAAAAGTTTTTGCAAAGTCCTTCATTTCTTTTTATTTTACTTAAAGATGATTTTACTTGGATAGCAGTTGTTCACTATAGTCTCTTACAGTTTTTTTTTGTTTTTTTTTACGTTTATGAGACAACCATATAAATGCAATCAGAGACTCACATTTTAGTAATTTATATCACACGTAGATTTTCCCAGTGTTGGTGTGCAGTATTTCATTTCATAAGAGCATAAAATGTCAAAGAGTTAATTTAAAAGAAATCAACTAACAACATATAGTCCTTGACTAACTTGAAATTTAGTTAGTTTTATGCTAATTATTTAAGGTGGGGAAATATTCTAGTTATTACAATGTACTTAATTGCAAATTCACATCTAATTAGACTAGCATTATTATAATTAAACAATAAGATATATAATTTGCAGCTGTAAGCATCAAAGCATTTTAGAATCAAGTCACAGGATGAGATGACAGGTAAAGGAAGTTACTTATTAGCTTAGCATCTAACAAAGGAATCAGTGTTATTGTAATACACTTCAGAATTGTACTTTGTACAGATGTCAGAACCCCTTTTTATAATTTTACCCATGGATCAATTACTATGTTCACTATTGTTTCTATTTAATTTAGCTTTTTTAGACAGTTTGATTCAGCTTCTAATACATTATTAAGCTAAATGTAATCTTTCAATATGTCCTGACTATAGTGTACGCAAGCTCATGAGCTGAGAGAACATTTTTGTTCAACTGTCAGTTATGATCAAGTCCTATGATCTAACATCCCTCAAGTAATATTTTAACACAATTTCAACTACTGAGGAGCCACTGCCTTAAAAATACTCCCAATCCAATAGTAAGTTCAATCAAACAGTTATAATACAGTGAAGAACAAACAAAACAAACAAAACATTTGAATGTTGAAAAAAACATTCATAAAAAAAAGACTTCATGGCAAAATTGAAATGTTGAAATGACTTAATGTGTTACTGAAAGACTATGAACATATGTTTTTGTATTTTGATAAAGCAACATGATTTAGTCTGGGCGGAGGATCACAAAGTTTACGTAAAAGAGCAAAACAAAAATAAGTGTTTCATCAGCTGTATCTCTCTTGCCTTCCTTTCATATTATGTTCACATGACATGTTTTTTTTATACAGTTGCTACCCAGCATTAGCCATTACCCATTTTTCTTTTTTGTCATACAGATGACCACAGCCCTGATTCATTCACTTTGGAAAATACAAGATGAATGAATCAGGGCTGTGAAAATACATTAGGGTTTCTGTCCTCCAATGGGGAGTTTTCAGTGGCATACATACAGTTTATGTCTAATTATGGTTGTCAGTGTGGGAAAGAAATAGGGGGAGGCATTCATTTGTCCTGTTGCCTGATTTTATATTTCCTCCATGGTCCTCTCTTCATCTCTCCCATCCAAGTGATTACAGCACACTTAAATGCCTAATTGGCTTTACTCCTTATTAGCAATACAATTATACAGGCCTTGGGATTCTCATGTGTGCAGCCATCTGTAGAGAAGAGACACCATTCAGATCTATCCATAATTCAAACCATAGTTATTCTTCCACTGGCAAGCCCAGGCCTTTGTGAGTGTTGTATGGTTCTTATCCTGGCTTGCAGGGCCCCTCTCTTTTCTGTCTTTTGATCATTACCTCACCTTTGTCCTGAATTAATAGAAACCTTACAGATAACACAAACCATTATTATTCATTCGTTGCCAGCGGGTTACTTGTGGTAGATTTAGGTGGAATTCAAGATATTTTTAGAAGGATAGAAAGACAATGTTTGTCGCTAATTATGCATTTAATTTGATACAGACTTGTATCACATTATGTACAGTAGGTTGTCTATTACTTTTGTGACTGTTCTTTTCTTCAATAGTGAGTAATGTCTTTTCAATGTTGACATAAATATATAAAGCTTAAATGCATATTATTCAACAATTGCAGGTTCTCATATTTCTTTTATACTCTTAATGTATTGTGTCATTTGATGTACAGCAAAACAGCATATAATGAGCATAATATTATAAGAAAAACTTAAAATTATCATAATCTCAGTTCTGTCCCACCCACAACAAAGTACAGCTGTCACCTTGACAATAGGAAGTGCATGTGTTCTGAGGGAGCTCACTGAACTTTGGCACATGTGATTGATGGATTAACTCAGCCAGGTATATTAGAGTACACTGTAGCAGAGCTTCATTATCTTTGGTCAAATCTACGCTCGGAGGAACCCGTCTGGCTGCCTGGGGTCTTCCACCGGTGTAATAAGACAGCTCTGATAGTATCTAATGACAAGGCAGACACCCAAGTTCCTGATGCCATTATCAAAAGTGGCCTCATCAATCAGACGGCAGCGTGACAGGGGATGTGTTTGTGTGATGACAGGAAAGATCAGTGATGAGAGGCTGGAGTGGAGGAAAAGAGTGGGATGAAGGGTGGATTGAGGGGTGCTGGGACTACAGGCAGGAAGAGGCGGGGAGTGTGTGGCTGTAATGAGGCAGTCCACCTTTTACCCCCGTCAACCTGGTAAGAGATGGCCTTAGTGTGGGCGTGGTAGAGAGCAGAAGAACAACTTCCTCAGTTAGTTAACATGCTCTGATAAATTGCTCATCCATACCAACTCATGTAATGCAATCATGTAATCTTCAGGTGATATCTTCTCTGCAGATAAAGCCTTTTTTTAAAAAAAAAAAAAAACCTGCATCAAGTAAAAATAGTTCTGCAATTTTTTCAACTTACTGAAAGTCATTTCATAATACAGAATTTCCAGTTTTTACACAACAGGTGTCATTTAGTTTTTTGAAATCAACATTGAGAAACAGGTGTGAGTAAATTGTGCCCCAATTAATTGTTGTTTTGAATTGCATAACACTATATTCCTGTATCCTTTTAGTTTACGGACATTGCATCCGAACTCAAAGGCACACTTGTGTTGCTCAAGCACAGGAAATTTCCAACATGCTGAATGAACTCTCAAGCACTGTGGAGGAAGGGGCTGAGTTTACGCTCACGCGGATTAACATGTTTGGAAATTCTAACTCTCTCCATCTGACATCTTTGTGTGAGAAGAAAAGCAGAGAACCTTTGACAACGACATTTTTCACATGATCAGGGCTGGATGAAAAAGTGCCTTTGAAAGGCAGTGAAGCCCAGGAAAATTGTTTGTTGACCACACATCAACCATCGTATTGCGGCTGTCAGGCCTGCGTGGCATGAGGAATTCCTTTGGGAAACAGATTAATAGTTCATTTTCATGGCAGTTGCACTCAGAATGAGAGAGAAAAAGAAAACAGAGAAAATAAGAGTGAGGTGAGAGAAGAAAACAAAAAAAAACAGGCTTTTCTGGAGGTTTTTCAAATATGGTTTTGCTTCCATTTTATCAAGAATTTAAAAAGAAATCTGTAAAAATAATATATAAAAAAATATTTCTGTTCATTGTATCGCCATATGCAAATGCTCTGCGTTCAGATAAAGACTGGTCAGGGGTTGCTTCAAATAGAGGTTTTGTTTTTCCAACTTGACTACAATGTCATCCGGAATGCGTTCTCAGCGACAAGGAAGTTTAGGAGGATCACCCCCCTTACCCCACCCCCCACCCTTGCTCTCTCTCTCCTGTTTTATTTTATCAGGGAATTGCTGCAGAAACAATGGTCTTCCTTTTCAGAAATGTTTTGCATACCTTTCCTGAATATATCTGAATTAGTACGGATATAAAAACATGTTTTTGTCTGCACCAAAATGACCCATGGCGATTTGGAGTTGTGCATTGTCTTTGTTTGAATTTAATAAACTATAGAAAACATATTATTGAAGGCTTTGACTATTATTACTAATATGTCATTACTGAACATTATATATGTGTTTTTTAATATGACAGTTTCAATATATTTACAAAAAGAAACTTAACTCCACCTCATAACATGCGAGCAAACTTTAGGTTGTAATGGTGCTGAATCCCTTTTAAAGGATTATAAAATACAGTATACGTAAATTTATTTATATCAACAAAGGTATAGATGATCATTTGTTTCCTTGGATATGAGATGGATATGCAGAGTATAGTAATTGTATCAACTAATTTGTAGATAATCTGTGTGGTTGTGAAAGGACATAGACAGCACCTTCTTTTACAGGTTGTGCTAAGTATTTATTTGAAACTGGAACATTAGTCCTTATTTGTTGCCAGTGTCACACTTTATAGCCTTGGGAACACGCTCAACAAACACTAACAAATCACTCTCCCCGGCACAGTAGATAACCCCTTGGTAAGTAGTGCAAACTTTTGTCTTTTCCCAAAGTTTTTACACTAGTAATTGTTCTAAGTGCAGGTATCAATCAGAGCTTGCCATTTACAGTACATTATCTCCTACATTAGCTCTGTTGAATTATGTGTGAGTGCAGGTGGAGACACTGTAAACACAAGCAGTACAAGAGAGTATGCATGTGTGTAAGTAGGCGTGCATGTATGTGCATACACCTTGTTAGCTGGTATCTATGCACGCCCATAGCTTTAGAGCCAGACGGAGATTTGCTCCTCAATAGATCAAGGCCTCACTAATGGCATATGATGCTGTGGCGGTCTCAAAATGAGCCATGTAAAAGAGTGACATTATCGATCGTGCCCAGTGAGTCGTGTGGCCTCCAAACACCTGTGATTTTAATGGCACGCTTACTTTTTCATGGTTGTGGGAATAAATCACGATGCGGCTGTGCTGGGTCGTGGGGCCCCGGCAGTGTGGCAGAGCGCTCCATCACATTTTATATTGTGTTAATAATGTCAGATGTATGTGGGGGAGAGGGCCTGCATGCATTCATCACAGGCTCTGAGGTATACGGGGAGAGAACTGGACAGGGTGTCAGGCTGGGAGACAGACGCCTCCATTGAGCTTTCTGTCATTCCTCCACAGACTCAGACGGAGACTGCAAGGATCTATATAAGCTCCGTGCGACACAGCATACAATCTGTCTACTGGGCTTTGCTGGGAAAAGCTGCTCTCAATAGCACTAAATTTGAACCCAGCAAACATTCGTTAGGACATATGCTTTTTATTCTTGCTATCAGAAAGGTTAATGGGATTAATTCGCAATTTCAATCTCTGAAATGTAGCTATAAATAATTCATAGCTTGAATGGAAAGCAAGACTTTTGTTCATTAATTCTTTGAAATTATTTTCACTAGATTTCTGTTTGATAAATGATGTTCACAAGGAAAAGAAATATTGAAATGTGCAGATAAAATTAAACTGCTGTAATTGTCTTTGACCGGGGGGCAATCAGTAAGAGCGTTACTTCTGCTCCTCTCACTGTCTAAGCAGAGCAGATCATCTTAGGATACACCTTCTGCCAAAGCTATTCCAGCTCACCTTCCAGGAAAATACACTTAATCTCGTCAGCATTACTAAGAAGAATTTGCTTATACATTGAACCTGTTGACTTGTCCTCTTACTCAGGTAGAAAATCAAAAAATTTTTTTTAATGTTACACCATATTAATATGTATATTTTATATAAGAAAGGCTTATTTTGTGATTTCTTTCCCCCTGCAGCACCTGTGGATTGATTTCAATAATTGTTTTGTGTTATCAATGCTTGTAAAAGACCCTTAATTTGTCCACATAACCATGAATGATTGCTTCAAAAACAAGACTACAATATAAATCATCACAGGTGAACAACAGGTAGTGAGAGAAACAGCACTATACAATTATTACAACCTCTTGGAGCGATAACATGTAATCCACAAGCACCCATCCCTGCAGGCACTTAAATACTTTGACCCCTTGCACTCCTTTGCAATGTGGTTAATGCAGATTACAATGGTCTGACTACTGAGAGCCCTCCTCACAGCTGCTCCCACCTCTCCCAGTCCACACGGCTGTAATTTAGCAGGCTGGGCCACTAGTTTCCCTCCTGGATGCTTTGAAGCAAAGTCAATAGAAATTGGATGGCAACTTTAAAGAAATAAAAATAATAATTAAGAAAAACACAGCCCTTTTTAGACCCATGTGTCTCAGGGTGAGAAGGGGAAGACAGGAGTGAGAGTGTAGTGAGAGGAATCAAACAGGCAGCTCACTTTGTCAGACAAGAGTTGGCACCTTTTAAGCTTCCGTCTGTCTCGCTGCCAGTGGCCTCATTTGGGCTAAAGCAGGATCAACTTCCATAACAACATGGAAGTTAACTGCATGGCATCTCACTGTTTATGATTTATTTAAAACGTTTGAAGTTATTTTTAAATTTTAACCAGATTTGCAGTGACACAAAGCATGGTTGTTATAGCTACTTCTCACCAGTAATGGTCGCTTTTTTTTTTTTTTTTTGGTACCTCTGTAGAGTTTGTAAAGGAGCAGAATAGCAGCAAAAGGTTATTTTGGACATTCTCCAAACCACGGGATTTATTATGCCTTGTCTGTGAATTGGTCTGTGTATTGAATATATTCACTCTAAACTAATTGACCGGTATGGTGAGAGGCACTGAATTAGGCAAATGGGCCCAGGATGTGAAGTTGGACTTGATTTATTACTTTCAATGCAACTCAAATCAATGGCTCAGCTCCCCAAAACCATTGCATTTCCCAGCTGAAATCATTGTTATGCTTAAGAAAAGAGAGATTATGCGGGCTTAATGAGTTTCAGTGGTTGAATGTGTTTGCCCGCCATTCAGGGGCGAAATCATATTTAATGGCTGACACTCAGTTCATGGCAGGTCCTCCTTTTTCTCAGTGGCAGGTCACCTTCGTCACCGGGAAGGTCCTTTCAGAGGGGAGGGCCAAAGATAGGGTCCTACATTCATGAAAAGAGGAGCACAAATGCTGCGCATGAGAAATGAAATTGGAGAAAGCAGTTGATTTGCACACAGCACTGCAGCTCAGTTTAGGGTTGGCTATAGGCCTCAGCTTGCTGACCTCACTGTGCCAGACTGGGACCTCACTTGCTTTTGTTTCTCCAGCTCAAGAAGAGCACTAATTTCATTTCAGTCTCGACAGACCAGTTGCCTTGGCTTCTAGGTGAAAAATGTAGCAGATCGCTAATAAATTAAGATACACTCTCTCTCTCTTCTGTCTCCGAGCTGTTTGTCCCAGTGTCCCAAACTAAGCCCACAGTTATATTTTCACAACTACGATTGCATTCATTTGCAAATCGACCCCTTACAATTAATTCCCTAAGATTGAAATTCTAAGG
The DNA here is from genome assembly GCA_024605115.1 of Rastrelliger brachysoma. NCBI lineage: Eukaryota > Metazoa > Chordata > Actinopteri > Scombriformes > Scombridae > Rastrelliger > Rastrelliger brachysoma. Next base: position 1,855 of record JANJYP010271533.1, on the reverse strand, counting down.
GGCTGATAAAGAAAATAAAGGACAGCTATAATTTGGCTCTGGTGTGACAGCCTTGACCTAAAGCCTTGTTTTCAGGAAGTTCTTTTTGTGTTACAGTTTGGATTTTTGAAGCTGCTGCTCAGAGTAACCAGCTCTGTCTTTGATGAAATGTTCACATTATTTTTTANGCTGATAAAGAAAATAAAGGACAGCTATAATTTGGCTCTGGTCTGACAGCCTTGACCTAAAGCCTTGTTTTCAGGAAGTTCTTTTTGTGTTACAGTTTGAATTTTTGAAGCTGCTGCTCAGAGTAACCAGCTCTGTCTTTGATGAAATGTTCACATTATTCTTTTAATATATTTTTCATGGAACAAATTGTAGATAATGGCAATCCAAATAATATAAGTTAACAAATAACTTTAGATTTCTAGAATTTGCTAGTTTGACTGATTAATGTTTGACAAGAACTGCAGTTTAGCTTTGGTTCTTTTTGCACATATACATTTTCATACACCAATCAATGTAACTGCTGTAATTTGACCCATTGTCAATAATGTGTGCCTATTAGGAACAATGCATTGCCATGACCAGTTATGAGATTAACAGTCATTGGCCGACAAATGAAAAAAGGCCATCCCAGCCTTTTCCAGTTTAATAAGCACTAAATCCACTTTATTGATTATTCACTGCTAATATGTGGTAGCGAAAATCAATAAGCAGCCTGGCGCTCATTTCAATATAAACCCAATTATTGCTATTACCAAAGCTGAAGAAATTAGTGAGGAAATAGATTGCCATGTTATTTTCATTAGCCCATATGTAATGACCCCAACATGAGTCTGTGTTTAGTAAATTCATAACAAATACTGGATTTAAAAATAATGCATTAATATGGCCTCACACTTTACAGTAAAACTGACCTCATACATTATCATGCTGTTGTAATCTGGTGCTTTTATGTTTTTGTGGACTTGAAATGTGACCTAATATGAATAAACTATTTGATTGAGTAAATTTATATGGAGTCATTTGTGTGGCATTCTGAATCTGACAGTGACTCACATACAGCAAACAAAAATATGCTGCTACATTCCTCAGTAGAATTCTATTAAATCCGCTTTAAGTCTCTCTAATCACCTGGTTACACATAAGGCTGTTTGGTTTTTCAAATCATCTCTAGTTAGAGAGAGAAGCAAGGGAGGTAGAGAGAGAGACATCATTACTCTGTAATAAAGCATCCATATGGTGTAAATGTTGAGCTGGTGCAAATCCCTTCAGCTTAGCTGCAGAGTACCCTGGCAGGGAAGGTCAGGAGTAAATGCATCTGACTTTAGCATATGTTTCTTTTTCTGCCACATTGTTGGCACAAATGGAAGTTGAAAATTACATTTGTTGGTAGTAGGAATATATAGAAAGACCATAACTCCATACTTTATGTTAAGACTAATTTAATAATGCCAGTATAAACATTACATCATTGTTAACATTAACAAAGCAGTTACTGCTCTGTATTTCTGGTAGCAAAAGAAGTAATGGCTTTCCCCCCCTTTTGCACTATTTGACAGCTCCATTGTAAGGTACATTTCAGAGTACCTTCAACTGAAAATTGTTATGCTAAACATGAGCAGTTATATTAGAAATATGGAAAATAAATCATGAAGCCCAGACAAAACCAGAGAAAAAAGATCCAAGGGAAAAAGATCACATTGAGACTTTGTTCACAGACATATTAATGTTTTTTTCTCTTCTCTATAATAAAACAGTTAAAAAAATATGAAGAAAATCACCAGTGTAAACATGTAACCTTTGGAAAAAACAATTTATTTCAGTTTTTTTCTAAATTTGGTTCAAAATGTTGATTATTTGTGCTTTTACA
>JANJYP010271264.1:0-12383 GCA_024605115.1 Rastrelliger brachysoma | reverse complement strand
ACAGAATAACTGCAAAAATAAAAAAAGTGCCTTCAATAGCGCCTCCAGAATACCCTTCTAACGCATACCACGTCCTCCAGACAACAGGGGAGACGTACAGCTCTCAGAAACGCTACCTGCTGCTGCGCTGGTGCCTTGAACCCAGCCGGGTCGATGCGGTTCAGCGGGTCCGGTTGCACTGTGTGCTGGTAACCAGCGTAGCCTGGGGGCTCCTGGATGACAGGTGGATCCTCGCGGACAGGCTCCGAGGAGCGGGTGATGGCAGGCTCCGTAGGTGGACCCACATCGTCATTCAGTGTTTCGTCCAGCTCCTGGTCAGTGTAGGCTCCACCCTCTGTGTCCGTGTCCTCGTAATCGGATGTGTGGCGGCTGTCGGTGCTGTACATGGAATACTCACTGCCCGGTGCTGACAGGTAGGACAGACGGTCGTCATGGATGTCCAGGTCATCCTCAGCTGCCCCGTCAGCCTGGGTGAAGATGTGGCAAGAAAGAGCAAAGAGAGTGTGGCTGAGCAAAGATATGTGTGTATGTTATTTTTGTGTTGTGTTGTGTTTGTGTGTTGTGTTTGTTACCTTGCCCTCTGAAACCCACACAAGCTGGTTCTGCTGCTGCTGGATCATCTCCTTCAGTGCTCCAAACCAACCATCATTCATGCTGTTCAAGTTAATGGTTGCTGAATACAGGAACAGGGATGGTACAAGAAAATATAATGTCTCTGAATATTAACAATCATTTAATGAGCAATCCAGTACAACCCTGACATTGTAATTAAAAGCTTGCACATTATTAAAATGCTCTGCAGCTTTGATAAGATGGCATCATATTAGAAAACAATCTTTAAGATCCTCCGGTAATTGTATTGCTTGGGATTCCAATAAATGTTTTTCTGTGGTGCTTAGACATGAGTAAATGCAGTCAATTTGATACTGAAGGCTTATGTGCAATGGTTTGAGATATAATATGCAAACAAATCAAAACAGAGGAAGAGATACTTTAAATGCAAAATTAGGGAACTGGAACTCCATCTCAATGAGGAGATAAGATAGCATTGTGGCAAGTTAAAAATTAAACAATAAATGCCAGCTACCTAGCCCCATAAACGTCACCAGATATCATGCAAATACTTTAGCTTCATTTATTTCCCAGTTTTGCATCTGATTATTATAATATACTGTTATTATTACAGCTTAATTATGAGAATAACCTGATAAGAGATGTATAGTTGCAAGAACAGCTTAGAAATATAATATGAGCTCACAGGAATACTCTCTAAAGGACGAGTTCTGTTTTTTGCAACCTGGACCTAATCTCTAGCATAAAATATGTTCAATGATTCACTCATACAATTTTGGTGTAACTTGGAGTATTTTGAATGCTATTTAGATCCATTCGAGATCTATATCCATTTAATGGGAGTGAATGTAGCCTCTAAATAAGGTATTATCTGCCATGAAACCCATTAATTTCACCAATACTTTAATATGAATGGTCAGTACTACTCTCCTGTGAGTTTGGAGTTGCCTTGCATCCAGGGATTTTTACACTGATATAGTTCTGTACTAACTTAACTATTTGGATGACGTCACTTATGCGCACCGCCGCAGCACAGCTCATTCACTCCAATTTATTTACTTATCAAGCAAATTAATTCAAGGAAAGTTAACAACTTTAACAACTGTTTTTTTCATGATGCCTTTAAATAAGGCATTAACTGCATTGACCATGCCTCTATGACTCTCAATATATGGATATATGTAGATCCTGAATGGATTGAAATAGCTTCTGAATTACTCCAAGTTACACCAAAATTGTGTGGGTGTGTAACTGAATATATTTTATTCTAGAAATAAAGGTCCAGGTTGCAAAAAACAGAATCTCTCCTTAAGATCTCACCAATATCCTTATTGATATTAGATGCCCCTAAAGCATGATCACACTACATCCCTTCACAGGAAGAGAGGATGCTGAGAATGTTTATATGCAGATGAGGTGGCTGAGGGTACTCTTGCATGACGGTCAGTGCTGAACAAGCTCTTGTATGGAGTCTTGACAGAACAGGGTTAGTGTGTAGTGTAGTGTGGTTATGGTTCATCACTGCAGTACTACATAATCAGCTTCCTGTGAAACGAGTCTTTACCCCCTATTAAAATCTCTCAAATTCTGTTCCCTCTTTTTTGAGCACCCATCTACCTCCATGGACTCACTGGTAAATAGGTGGTGGTTGTTCTTCCTTAATTTGAGGGCTCGTTCATAAAGTTTTCTGGCGCTTTTCCGAGATTCAGCGCAGAGCCGGGTTCTCATGTTCTTGACACCCTGCTTTGTGTCTGGGTTCAGGAACACTACAATTGGATACCACTGGGCGTAGTTTAGACGGTCCACTGCATTAGGAGTGATGTCCAGCACTGCATGTTTGTCCTTCATAAACAGAAAACAAGTAAATAATGTTAATTTTTTTTTTTTTTTTTTTAAATATACTGTTTGCAGAAAATACTGAACCCTTGTAAGAGGTCAGCTCATCAGTCTAAAATCATTTCTCTGGTGAACACACCACAGTAAAATTCACCAGAGGGCAGCAGTGAGCTGTATATATTATTGTGGCTTGCTGCCATCTTTTTCAGTACCATAACCAATCTCCCAAAATATGTTTATATTTTTTTGATTATATATGAATGTGTGTGCATTTCTAGTTTCTCTCACCCGGTCAATGATCTGTTTAATGGTGTGCAGGCGAATGATGCCGGAGCTTTTCTGGTCAGTTCCTGCATCCCTCGGCTCACTCTCTGTAGAAGACAAATGAACATGGAGTCACTGCTCCATATAAACGCATAAGAACAATAATAAAAACAGGCTGTGCCCCAATTATACATCCTTGTAGCGTGCAGTTGTCGACTCCCATAAATAGAACTGTTAAATAAAAGAAGAATAATCTCCATACAGGAGAAGACAAGTGTACGTTTGTGAAAAGAGCTAGATAGTAAAGACAAAATGACAGCAGCCAATTCATGCAATAGTCAATAGGAATTTTGGGTAAACTTAAGGACATGAAACATGGTGTACAATGAATGTGTACGTGCAATTGCATTTAACAGAATAAATTATGGTGGAGGAAATGTGTTATGTGAGAAACATTGACATGAAATATGCAGATACAAGAGGAGGAAGGTCATTTGGGATTAATGGGAATACAGTGTCATTGTAAGCCTCAGGGATTTAAACAAGGATGTGTAGAGGGGTTTATGATTCGTATAAAGATAATGGTTTCCTGCCTGGAAACACAAGGTACAGAAGAGGGCAGTCATCTCACCACAGTGTTTAGGATAGGTATTCATATGACTACAACGCATGATAGGGCTAGGTTTCTTAATTCTAAACATACTAATGGGATCTATGATCTATGCACTGCTCATTAACTATCTAAACAGTTTTGAAAAGATAAAGTGATAAATGTAGCCATGCAAAAAGGTCAGAAGTTCAAGCATATACAGCAGCATTAATCATTAAAGGCTATGACTCAGTACTGTTCTTCTCAATATAAAATCTTACTTCAAATTTACACTTCACTTGTGAATTATGTGACAGTTGTAATCCAAGTCCACTTTGAACTGTATTCTGAGTTGTGAGCCATAAAATGATGAATTATGATTAAATTCTACATTGAATCATTTTTTATTCCAAACTCCCAATTTTGCTGTAACCCTGCAAATATATGCTAAAATGACAACACTGCATACATTAACAGATAATTGGTCGGTGATTGTGAACTGATGCTTCCTGATTTCAATATGCCAAGTCAATATTCACAGATCATGTTGCATTTTGATTGTTGGAGAAAATAGATGCATGGATTAAAAAAAAAAAAAAATCAAGATTAAATGTCAATGCATGTGATATAAAGCCTCCAAATATAGTTTGTTTTGACCTTTGACTTCTATACATTTATGACTTTTCTATTTAAATATATATAAATATGTAGTTTGTAAAACTGTTGAAAACTGCTTCACTCATCTCAGTTTCCATGACTTATTAAATGCACAGTTCCACATGCTTTTTTGCTGTTGTCATTCTACATGATGCAAAACTGCCTTTAAGAGGGGAATACCACTGAAATTAATTATAAAATTACTCCTGTACTTTATTTAACTGATCAGCATTTACTGTTTCATAACATGGAACATGAGAAGTTGTACTTTCCCTTAAAATGCAATATTACACTGACAGACAGCTCAATGGACACTTAAATTTGCCAAAAAGTATATAATAAGCAAAAACTGAATTCTTGATCTTCCCAAATAGCTGTAATGCTATGTGTTAGCATTATATTACATTGCTTTAGTCTCTGGTCTCCTGTGTATAATGTTCATAAAATTATTATTGAAGACTGTAATGTAATCGAGTGGTATTCCCCTACACAAATTAACCAGGTAGCAGCTATTGTTTTAAAACCTATGAAAAAGGCAACTAGTCACCACACATTGGCTTACTCATTAGCTGCCATTCACTGAACCAAATAAAACAAATAAAAGTTGATGCACTAAGTGACATACTTTCCCCTCCTTGCTGTTGCTGTGTTTCTGAAAAGAAAATACAGTTACACAAACATCACAAGAGTCACACAAATAAACATCAAGGACTGGAATCACTTATGTGGGCATGTACTGAATGCGTGTGTAACATATGTTTGAGCACTTAAAAGTAATTGGAATTCAAAACAGTGTTAAAATGGACATGACACACTGAAGAAGCTTGCAATTTCCTAAAGTAGGAAGGAAACCTAGGATGGAATGAAAAGGACCTGTGTAGCCTTTGCTTAGAGATGAACAGAAAAAGTTAACTATGTATAAAATAAAAAATAAAAAAGTAATATTCTGGAGTTAAGCAGGGTGCCATCTGGTTTAGAAGAACTGGATGGGAAACTATTTTTAAAGAATTTTGCTTAGCATCCAGTGGATAATAAGTATTTATCCTAACCCTATATTTATAAAACAGCAGCTTCAGCTCTTGGTCTATTTCTGAAGGAAAACAAACTAAGACTAAAAAAATAAAACAAAACAACCAATGCATGATGGTTCTAAACTTTGATAAGCTTTAACTACATGAAAACAGCAGGGGTTGTTGAATACATACATGGCACAATAAACCATCTAAGTTGCTGTTTTTGTTATACGCTTGACAAATTCAGGGGCTGAATTAAGTTCAACTGTCACTACCACATTTGCAGATTCAAAAACTGCTTGTTTGTTGAAGTGTTGTCGTGTCAATGTTTTAAAACAGAGCAAGATTTTTGAAAGAGGGAAAAGTTACAGGCGGATAAATTTAGATTTTGCAAATGGAGGGCACATAAAACGAGCCACTAACCAAACTGAGTTCAATAAACTGGCTGCTACAGAGAAAATTTGACAGAATCCGAGCAATTGCTAGCTTTAGTAATGTGCAATGTCCAGTATAAACCCAGAGACTGGTCTCCTGTGATTCTAAGACACACAATAGGACACTAAATGTGAAAATTTACAACTTACTTGCTAGTTCAAAAATATCAGGCTCCTCCCTGGCCAGTTTCTCTCTGGCCACATCTGCTATTGGCCCAAAGATGACCACAGGCCTCAGGAACCCAGCTGTTCATCAACAAAAGCATGTCATGAGGATTACCAAAGGTCAGCATCATTTAACATTATTACAAAAAGTAAACCACATAGAAACCTAGCAGAAGATAAATAAAATGAGGCAAACTACACTTGTGCGGTTAGATAATTGGTAAACATCTAAACATTAATGCAGGACTCTTGTCTGTAACAGTGTTAAATATAGCTTTAGATAACACTGTAAACATACAAATGCATCATTTTAGAATGCAGAGATGCATGGATTAAAAAAAACAAGAAACATCTAGCTAGTTTACAGGTACTGTGGATGACCCTCTGTTGCTCTGAGCTGAAATATAAACTTTTTCTCTACAGTAAAATATAAAGGTATGTGGGAGTCTTGAGTTGATTGTTTTAAGTGCCTTAGCCTTTGTGTTCTTACCTTCCCTCAGCACCACCCTCTCGTAGGCAGGGAACTTTGTCTGAACTGGCTGGGCTGACAGGTCCTCCCTGCTCTTCCGCAAATTCCTCTTGGAGCTTCGCAGTCCACGGAATCGCCAGAAATCTGCTCTATCGCCTCCTGGTGTTTTGGGGAGGGTATACTGCACACTGGATAGCTGTTCGGCTCTGAGAGAAAAGTGGGAGGTCAGGTGTCAAGACAAGCCTCCTTGTTAGGTTAGGATGTAATAAACAATTTGACAACCACCAGTGTACCTGAATTAAGCAGTATGCAGATTTCTACAGTTAAGGTGACAATATTTGGCACCAAAAAAAATACCGGGACAACCATTTTAAATGGTTCCAAAACAATTATGGAGCTCTTTTTAATCAAATAATTAGAAGCCATAATAATGACAACATCTCTATTGTATAGCACAATCTAAAGCAAGACTTCACAGTGACATGACAGGCCTATTAAGGAAACATAGCCAAACTCTCCATCATTAGACATTCAAGGGATAAAAGTTAAGGTAAGTAAACCTGTAACCTTACAGAGGAAAGATTCATATTGGCTTTGACTCACAGTGATTATCCTTGATGTATATAATTCCATCGTTTAAGTGAAATGAGAGAATATCAAGGCAGGCTGATTTAACTGAGCTGAGGAGCAGACATTTCTTTCACAGAACTTAATGTATGTGTGTAACAAAATTGCATGCTGCATTGTGGAAAGCTATGTCTTCTCTGTCAGTGGAACAGTGAGGAATCTCTGGGTAAACACTGCCAGAGGCTGCTGCAGGCTATAGTCAGGCCTAGATAAAACCATGCTGTTGGCAAGATCATAATTTATACACACGCACCCTCAAACACACATGACCAACAGTACAACACAGAGCTGCAGCTTTCTTTTAAAATAAAAGCACAGAACCATATATAATAAGGAGTAAAATCTCAAATATGATAAAATACAGTGCATTAGACTAGACAAACATATAAAATGGAAAAAAGTCTGTTAATCTTTCCTTTTCTCGCTCCAATCCACACTCATTCATTAATAAAGTGCCAGAACAAGCTGTGCAGGAAATAAAAGGCGTAGCCTGAGACTCCTCTTACCTGTTCTTGTTGGGGATGATGCCCCTTTCCACTTCCTGATGGTTCTTGCCAATGCGAATCGCGAGCCAGGAACCTAACTTGCCATTGTATAGAGTATCCACTACTCTGAAAACCTCGCCCTTGTTAAAGCTCAGGCCGTATGGTGACTCTTTTTCATATTCGAAATGTGTGCGAATATAGAAGGAGTCACCGACATCCGATTCCACTATCCTCCGATAAACTGTAGACAAAGCAGAAAATAACATTAGATAAAAGTAACATTTAAAAAAGAAATATTTCAGTGTATGGAGACATCACTCACCATCCTTCTTCTTTTGAGCCAGGATTGTAACTTCCTCTCCTCTTGGGAGATCCAGCAGAAACAGCACAGCCTCCTCCCTAATGATATTAGCGAAGTCCACATTGTTCACCTATGGGTGAAAAACAACAAAACGCAGAAGTCAAATTATAGTGCATGTGATGGACAGGCTAATAATCATAAAAAGTGAATTATGGTGTACTGAATCTCAAGTTATTGTATCCTCATAAGCTTACAAAACATTGACACATAAAAAATGTTAAAGCATTTTCATCCTTTGCTTGTGTACTGAACTACTTTTAGTGAAGATTACAAACTTCACTAACTAATTATTAGATGTCATTAGATTTCTCACAGAATAGGAGGGACAGAGGATAATGAAAACCTGTTCCTCAACAGAAGCAGGGTAATGCACTCCCTCTACAACTAAGCCTCCTCCTCCTCTTCATCTCCTGCTGCTGTCTCAAACACAATAAGTGTTGTTTATTGACTCTGCTTGAGGGGGCAGCAGGGAAACCAGAAACACATGGACTAAATCACCAAACCTCAGAAAGACACCTTTATCCTTCCCAGAAACAGGAGGACTTGATGTCTTTATCTCCACTAGCACACCATGACCAAAGGGAAACAATCTAAAGATGGAAAACAATGTCCTGGAAGTCCGTAGATGTGTTTGTACAGTGGGAGGAACACGCACACGCAAACACACACATGCACACACACACACACACACACACACACACACAGAATGAAATTTATACTGCGAAGTGGAAGAATAGACTAGATTGTATACTTGTTAAGAGAAGCAGAGACTAATGGATGAGACTGTAATGTTTATCAAATAACTTTAGTCCATGAAAATTATCATGAAAAAAACAGGAAGTGAGTAGTCATACTGCTAACTGTACGTCTAACTATACAACCTCAGAGCTACAGCATTAAATGTCGCAGGTGTCATCCTTGACAGCTGTATAAACAAGTCAGAATAGATCCAAGAGTGACATCAAGAGGGTTTCCATCATTCCATCAACAATGTTTCTCTGGTGTCCAGTGAAACAGAGAGACGACTGTTCCCGAGGTTAGAGTGCAAGAACAACTTCTATTGTGTCTTCAGACTGGAAACAAGGGGAGTTTTGAAACAAGGCAGAGCCCGGGAATGACTCACAGACTGACGGATACATTGTGCTGTATTCCCAAGGTCTCCTTACACCAAAGTAAAACTATTGTGGTGAAGGAATCACATAATTGCACATGCTGGTTATCTAAGTTTGTGTGGCAGTGACAGCTTGTCTGTTTTCACAACAACACCAGGTGTTCCTCCCACTTTCATATGATGTGAATTTGTTTTAGTTTTTCTAAGAACTCCAATAAACTGGACAGGAAACAACCTTGCAAGCTACATGATAATAGGAAAAAATTAAATGGCTACAGCTAATTCAGAAGAGCAAATACATAACACTTGCAAAAAACTCTTTAACTTCTGGGGGAAATCCAGCTTTCCCTCTACCCTCCATCCATTTATTTTTAGACAAGCCTGGCATATTTGATGTATGACACTGCAGTGCAGCTGAGTTTTTTCTTGGAGCACATTGACTAATGTTGCAAAGAAAGAAAACTCTCAATTACAAAACAAGACAGAGAATGGCTTTTAACAGAGAATACTGTATAAGACAATTGTGATTATAAGATTTTCAAAACTCATTTTTGGAGAAAAACCTAAAAATTATGCTTATTTGCTTTTTATATACATTTACAGAGGTGTAAAGAGTGTAGTTAGTTGTCATTAACACACACACATATACACACACACACACACACACACACACACACACAGTGGTGAAACAGAGACAAGACAGGGACTCAGTGCACCCAAATGAAACATAACACAGTTAAGACAATGTTATGTCATTTACCTAATTTATGTGCACTTGTTTTATTTCAGCTCATATGAGACTCTAATGTGTTTTGCTGTCATTTATGGTCATGCTTAGCTTCTCTTCTATCCTGTGTTTCACTGCCTCTCCTGTATTTATGGAGCTCAGCAAAGCATAGGAAAAACAGTGCAGCAGTCGAGTGGACAACAGCACTTGCTACTTTACCGTTACTCAGTTGTAAGTAAACTCGGCCTACTTTTGAGCCACTTTGTTTGAGACAATCACTGCAGCTCTCCATCTTTCAGGCCCCTGGTGCTGTAGGCTAGTTGCAGGGGACAGTGGCTCGCTCATTTTACAGATTTTTGGCACAAAAATTGTGGATATATACTGACTTTAAAAGTCTAGACATCAAATGTAAGATGATCACATATATTTCAAGGACAAAAAACATCTTATACTCTTATATTAAGACATACATAACACATATACTTAGTGGGTAAGTGATGCTTGAGAGGGTTTAAATTTGTATGATACATTTTAGGAAAATCCTGTACAGTGTGCCTTTAATCCCTCATCACAATACAAAAAAAAATGTTTACTGTTCTAAGAAATCAGGTTTCTTCAGAAAGTCACTAACAGACTGGGTGCTAAAGTGCATGTAAACAGACTGATGGAGTGCCAATTACCCTGAGAATCTGGTCTCCCTCCTCCAGTCCTTCCTTTGCTGCAGGACTGTCCTCCAAAACTCCTGCCACAAAAATCCCCACGTCGTTCCCTCCAGCTAACCGCAGACCGACACTCTCTCCCTTCTTAAACTTGACCAGCTTCATACTTGGCCTGTGAGAGAAAACAGGTGGTCAGATGGAATCAGGCAAAAAGGTCAGTGGAAAGATTTGCAAACAATCCCTCTAAGAAACACAAAACACACCCTGTTATTTAAACAAGCTATGTGTGGTGAAAAAATTAAAAGCTGTGCAGAATCATTAAACAGAGCGTTATTATATATAAAGTAACGCATCTATCACTGGTGCAAGGAAAAACAACCTGTGTGCAACGACATATCTCTTAAGTAGCCTACTGAAATGAACACAGACATGGCCAAAAATATCACATATACATATTCACATCTATGCACCCATATGACGTAGAAGAGGAGCCTGCTCCTATGAACTGAATGAATAAATGGTATGAGAACCCTCCTAATGCATTTGTTTATGTTTCATCTTTTTATTTTTTACTTTTATAACAGGAGATAGTTTTTAGTTTTGCTCATAATTGGTGTCTGTAAAGCTATATATATATATACATACACACGCATATGTGTGTGTGTGTGTGTGTGTACCTGAGAATACTGTCGTCGTGACCGGCACTGGGTACAGGAGCATCAGAGGGGCTGACAGGGAGGTCTACATCAGGTTGACCAGGCTGTGCATAAACTGGCTTTGGTTCTGCCCCAAATACAAACACAGTAAGTAAGTAGTTAGAATGAATGTGAAATCAAGAAAACCAGTGCAGTGTATTTTGCACAGTGAAGTGTGTTCATAAGAGTTTTCTCAGACAATAAAGTGCTTAGTAACAGTGAAACCAAAAGTAAAAATAAAATCTTCAGCTTTAATTGATGACAGACATGTCAAGTATTTCTTTTGCAACATTACAGTAGATTTCTCTCTGCAGATCGTTTCAGTGTCTTTATAACCCACATGGTACCTCACTGTGTGAATGGCAATGAGACGGGAAAAAAAAAAAATACATATAAAAGGTACTGAGCACTAGACATCAAATGGGAGAGACCACACTGATCATTTGAACTGAGGACCAATGTGCAGAAAAGGTTTGTACCAGGCAGCGGAGGTAACAGTTTGTCATCTCTGGAGCTGGCTTGGTCACTGGCCTGTGACAAGACACCATCATCAGAGCTTTTGACTGGTGTCGACATGGCCCCTGGCTTGGACACGCGTTCTTCATCTTGACTTCGATGGCTGAAACAAACATAAACAGCAATTCAGTAAAATTGTATTGTCAATGCTATTATGACAGTTTAAAACACAAGATGGAATAATAATGCATATAATAAATACAATAATGCATGCAATAGCAAAACACAAATACTCAAAAAGAAATAGTATGGACCACTGATTGAATAATAGAAGAAGAATAGATGAGAATAATCAATTAAAAGATCCAGTAGACTTAAGTTTATTCAGTTGCATTCTAATGGAGTTTTAATTATGTAGTCTATACAGTATGTCACTGACAAACCCCATTTACAACCAGAATCTGATATTAAGTTCAATTAGAGCAGACAGAGTTTATAAATGTTTTATTTCTAAGTCAGCTTTCTTAAAGATGGATATAACCCCTCATTGTTATTAACCATACAGAACTCTTTCCAATAAAAGCACACAGGCAGAGAAAGAAAAAGCAGGCCAGGTCTCCCAACATAAACTCTTGAATTACGATACTTTTCAGTCTGAGTTCCTGTTTAACCTGGATAAAATAAACAGGGTGAAACTGTGTGTCTGCATGTGAGTATGTGTGTGTGTGCGTGTGTCTGGTGGGCTATGTAGAAAGGGCTCTGCTGCTTAAAACAATGGTTGAATTCCAATCTTGTCACATGACTGCCTGCTGGCACAGTACTTGAACCGTATTCAGAAGCTTTTGCAAAAGAATGTGAAGGTGCCGGCTGTGCCGCCAGCTCAGACTAGAAAATTTCTCTCACGTTCATTCTTTCATTTATTAAGAAATATATATATAAACAAACAAGAAAACAGTTGCAAAAACAGTAAATGTGCATCCTTCTCATGCAATGAATGGTACTCAGGGTTTAACTTGAGAGTTTGTGCAGCTGCTGACCATCTTTATTTTTTGCCACAGAATGGCCTTTTTAAAAGTTGCTGAACGTTCCCAGACTTGGTCTAGCTTTCACTACAATTCAGTTACACGCATGGTGCTGATCCGTGTAATTTTGTACATCAGCATGATCAGCATCAGTGCAACCTGTATGAATGTATGGGGCAAATGAGAGTTATAGCCTGAGGATGAATAACAGAATTGTAATTGCAATGAGATAGACAGTGC
>JANJYP010271247.1:0-11769 GCA_024605115.1 Rastrelliger brachysoma | reverse complement strand
AACACAGAGCAGGCCAGGGCTAATGAGGCTAGATACAGGCCAGGTGTAGAGGTAGAGGCAGGCCTGGGGATACAGTGGAAAAACAAGGAAAACAGAAAAGTAAAACACCAAAAAATAATCCTTCCTAACCAAAACCAGACAATGATACCATAATATCATCATCTTCTAGAGAAACAACTCTAACAGGCTTTCTCCAACACAGTACAGTTTTAACATGGTATAGAGAAAAGGCTGAGGTCCCTGTAGGAACAGAGGAGAATAGCAACCAAGGGACATGGAGTCAGAGTGTGACAGAAAACTTAACAGGCTCAATAACCATAAAGAAGAAACAGACAGCACAGAGTGAACAGAGAGACTCAAAAGAACAAAAAAAAAAAAAAGAACGTGAGTCCATGACAGTCTGGCTCCTGATCAAAGTGTTGGACCAACTGACATTTCCATCCTTTAGAGGTGTTGAGATCAAGCAGTGAGTGAGTTAATCAGGTGCAACGAACCAACTGTAGAGCTATTTACTTCAGCAACATAAAAATTCACCTGCAACTTGGGGTCTTCTCGTTCTCATCATCCAGTTTCAGTCCTGAAATTTTCTTGAAATTCGTTTGTGAGTAATGTGAAACCCTAATCCTTTTACTATCACCAAACATTTTATTATCTTTCAGTCACTGTTTTGGTATAAAGACCCACATCTTAATGCTAATGTTGCGCATCTGTTTGATTTTTAAACAGCTTTCTACAATAATGATATATTGATGTATAAATAACCAACTGACCCAACTATCCAAATAAATTAATGCTGTTTTTAAATTTAGAAACTAAATAGAATAAAGACTTTAAAGCATTTGTTCTTCTTTTAAATTTGTAGCCACCTTCCAAACAATGGTCGCTTTTTCTATGAGCCCGCATTAACCGTGTGTCAATAAACAGATACAGCAGTTAATTCATTATCTAACCACATCAGATGGTACAGATTATAATAGTTCCCATGAGTTCTAGCTGTAACACTACTAACTGTTGTCAGATTTTTACTGACCCCGTTGCTTGGAGACATGCCGTACAGCCGCCGCAGACTACATCACCTGAAAGCTTCTATCTGTAGTAGTAATAATTTCATAATAAAAACAGGGTGTTGAGAGCAATAGTCTGAGGCCAGAGTCAGATGATGGAAGGGAACATCTGCTTTTGGACACTAGACTCGTGCTATCATGTGCCTCTGGAGATAGCTGAACTGCTGCTTAGAGTGGAACACAAAGGCAGGATTGTTTTGTGTGTGTGATTTGTGTTGATGAGTGTGTCTATGTTGCACCAGGAGGTATGTGATTGAATGCGTCATTACACAAGTTGTGTCTTTGTATTTTTCGGTGGTGAGCGATCATGAGTCTCATAATGTCATGAGTACTGATGTGATCCATAATTAATCTGGTGAATCTGCAGATAAAGAGGAAGAGGAAGAGGGGGAGGCATGCACTGTGTTCCTGTTATTAGTGGTGTGTGTGTGAAAGGAAAGGAAAGAAGAGTTTCTGGAGGCAAAAATGAATATAGTTAATCTTCTGATATAAGTCTTCAGTTTGATTCATTTCATGTTAAATGATTTACAAAAACTTGATCAGTTTTGTTCAATCAAATATTTTTGAGTTGTATCTCTATAGTTAGATGGCAATGATTAGTCCTATCAGTAACAGAGCCTTTTCCTTTAAGTGTGGGCAAATTATTTCATTTCATATATGTAGTTATAGGAGGTAGCAGGTAGTATAGGGTGTCAAAAAGAGATGGATCAGTGACCAACTCCATCATGGGACCCTTGAACTACGATTCCTCTAAAATGACAAACACTCCACCCCCCTACAGGCGATGATGGACAGCATAGATGTTCTTTGTAACACTGTCACAGACCTTTGCACAGTGAGAAAAGGAGAGAGATTAGCCCTTCTTTTTCCAGACCCCAGGGGAGACTCTCATCCAAACGTACAGCTTACCAGTATCTTCCTATGATTGTGTCTCAGTCTAGAATCCTGAAGAATTCTGTTCATATTGGATGAATTCGCATTTTTTGTTTTGCGTACAATGTTCAGGAATAATTGCAGGAGGTATTGTGCTGTCTATGTAAAGTAAGAGCATGGAGGCTGAGGCAGGTTGCCTTCATATCATATTCATATTTCATATCTGACTTCCATATATTAGACCATGACTCTTTCCATGACTCTTTCCATCTTTCCATGACTCTCATCATCCCAACTTTCCACACGCAGATATTGCAGATTACTTGGACAATAATAAGGATGGTCTTTGAATGTAATCTCTCGGTCAGCAGACTCATTCAATAAAAAGTGTTCTTTCTGATGATAATGTTGGACAGCCAATAGAGTGCCATCCTGCATGGCCTGAGGTCCATGGCTTGCAGCTCACTGCTCTCTCAATGGAGAATGTCAGCCAATCCTTCGACTTGTCGCAGCAGCTGCTGTACCGGGCTCTGACTTGGCTCTGAGCTCATGAAACCGCTGTGGATTATGTTGTTGAGAACCAAAATTGGCTCTGAGCCCTCTGAAGAAAGCTGTCACCACAGTGGAAGATCATTTTTCCATTGGCACCAAAAGCGTTGGGTTTTTGGTGCGCATACAGACTCCAAATGAGGAAAAATACTGCTGTAAAGAGCGTGACTTGTGACACACCAAAGTCAACGACAGAGCATAATATGTAACTGTTTGTTATTTTATTGTCACATGATGTATATCATTAGGAAAGGGCTGTTCCTGAACACACGCCTGCTTCCGTGTAGCATGTTTCTAGTGAAGACAATGTTGGCCTGTTGGTTCACCACAACTGTTGGACAGATTACCCTAAAATTTTGTAAAGATATTTATGTCAAGTCAGTCTTACTTTGTTGATCCCCTGGCCTTTCCTCTAGTGTTACTATGACATTTTGGGTTAGAATTGGAGTTAAGTGAAATGTCTCAACAACGATAGATGGACTGCAGAAAGAAACTGGATACATAAACCCATGGTCACCAGAAGATGAATTGATATGAAGTTATGATATGATATGAAGTTTGTTCAATACTTTTATTTTATTGAGCAAAAAAAAAAAAATTAAGCATACTAAAATGAGTCAGTTAAACCAAGTTTGTGAATGCAGCAAACATTACCTAGCAAAGAACCACTGTGTCTAAGTAAAGACTTTAGAGCTGCTTATTCTTTGTCTTGTTCAGTTTTAATGGAGCTCGTGTATCTTATATCTTTAAAGTGGTTCTTTATGTACTACCCTAATCCCCCTCCCTCTCCAAGGTCATATTCTCCCAAAGCTAGTTCTGACAATCCCCTCACCCCCACCCGCACCCCTCCCCTTGCTCCATCAGGACCATTAGCTTAAATTCAGTTCCCTGACAACGGCAAAGAAATATCATCATTCCTCGACACCCACCTGGTTACTGTTAGAGAGTTGCCATGTTAAGTGGTGTGGCAAGCGGCCCGGGCTGTACTACGTGGGCTCCCAGATAGATTGTGTTTATTTACCGCTGCATCTGTTTGCTCGCCGAGACACTGTGCAGGGTTTGGCAGCCCACAGATGGCTGGCCGGCGGCTTTTTTCACAACGGCCACCATCCACGCCTGCTGCCACCAAGCAAGCCTCACAACACCCCCCGCTAAAGCAGCAGAGCAGAGAAAGAAAGAAAAAAAAACATACCAGACTGTACTGGGGAGACTCAAGGCAGTAGTGAAAAGAGAAATAAAGAGGACAAAAGAGAGAGGGAGGGATATTGCTCATTGACTAAAGGAGCAGGAGATGAGTGTCTTGCGAAACCGAGGGACGGGAATGTGACAGTAGGCCCGGCTGTGAAGAGTGTATTTAACAGCGTGTCTGAACTCCACTCAATGACCCTTCATCCCTTGGTCTAACAC
Organism: Rastrelliger brachysoma; assembly: GCA_024605115.1. Classification (NCBI taxonomy): domain Eukaryota; kingdom Metazoa; phylum Chordata; class Actinopteri; order Scombriformes; family Scombridae; genus Rastrelliger; species Rastrelliger brachysoma. The sequence goes on along the minus strand of JANJYP010271247.1, from coordinate 7,876 downwards.
TCTGGAGAGCACTTCAGAAACACTTTGTGTTTGCTCATTCACGGCGCTCGCTCAAAGCCTGACAGTCTGGCTCAGCAGAGGTTTTCATGCACTCGACACAGTCCTGGTATAAATGCCTAACACGCCATCTTTTAGCTTTTATGTTTGGATTGAAATCAGATGGTTTACTCGGAGGCACTCAGATGTTTTCATGTTATAGAACCCATTTCAGAGGCCGCCACTTCAATAGAGTTAGTCCTGGTGACATATTGTTTCCACCAGTGAAGCTGGAAAGCGGTTGGTTTTTTTTGCCTCTGCTTATAATGTGTCTACACTCTGATTGGACTGGAATTTGGAAAACCAATAGAGCTATAACCCTTCCACCAAGCATCATCATAGTAATATTTATACATTCAAAATGGCACTGAAATGATTAGTGAGTTAGCCTATTAGTGTAAATACAGATATTCTAACTTATACCATAGTTTTTCAATTGAGTTTTTGATATATATAGTAGATTATAGTGTTTAAAGAGCTGAAATAGTCTTATAGAGCAGTAACAATATGGGAGTCAGGAGCACTGATCACAGGCATTATGGACGTAGAGTCTCTGCGCTGGGTGGGTTCCCTCTGCTCCTTTTGTGGGTATTAAAAAGCCATATATTTTCATGGCCTCTTGTCCGATGCATCATTTGGATGTATCTGCTCGTGCTTGCAGTAATTTGCTTGGAGCGCAGCAGTAATTGATTGCCCTGGGTGGGTTAGGTTGGTGGGGTGAAGGCAGGCTTGCCACGTCGCTGTCTCCCNCACACACACACACACACACACACACACACACACACACACACACACACACACACACACACACAACCACTCTTCCTCACCAGACACAGTTTGTCACCCCACTGTGACAAATGACAGATACACACATGTGAACAGATTGCGGACCATCCCCCTTTCTATACCATTCATCTGTACCATCCCCCTCTTCCACTGAGCAGTGTGTTTTTGTGTTGTTTGATAGAGAGCAACATGGACTGGCTGATCTTACCCACTGCCTTGGCTGTGTGTCCTGTGTCAGTGAGAGCACCAAACACTTGACAGCAGCATTTTGTATAGAATTAACCACAGCATTGGAAGACCGGTTCTTTATTGTACACTTTACAGCTGGTGTTCCTTTTAAAACAAATAGATGTGTTTATGCTGCACCATTTCGAGCATAACAGTAAGAAAATCCTCCTTCACTCACCTGAGATGGATATGTTCGTATAAGGTTTGATGAGTAAGTGTCAGTATGGTGGATAGTGGAAGAAAAGTTAGCTTGCCAGTATGAGGGAGATGCATCAGTTTAGTCAAAACTCTAAAGCATATCATACAGTTTTCATTTACAGATGTTTCACACACACTATTTATGAACTTAATTAAGGAGCCTTAACTTACATAAGGAGAACATTGGAGAATATTTGGTATTGTAAGTTATACCCTAAAATAAACAATTTCAATTAAAGTTCTAATTCTAATCATATTTTTGATGACTCCATTTTTACTTTAAATTGGTATTATACTCTATACAAGCATAGGGCTATGATATACAATGATACATATCATGTGATGAAAAAAAATAGTTAATATCATGCTCTGCCATTTACTTTGTTATGTCACAAGTCACACTCTTTGTGGCAGTATTTTTCTTCATTTGGACTCTGCATGTCCACCAATATTTGTGCTGACAAAAAGTTTACATTATCAAGTGAAGAACGATGTCCTCCCTTTGCACTGCTGCAATATTACATGCAATGTAAACACAGGCTCTTCTAATGTGCCATTCATGCAGCATAACTGTATACTAACAGCCAATCTTGTAGCTTTATGAAACTTTTTCCTAACCACTTAAAAACTACTTGCTTTCATTTCTTTTGTAATCTCTCTCAAGTGATCTTTCTTTGAATCACATTACCATTCGTCCACATCTGATTTTAACAAAAGGCCGGTATTGGAGCTATGTTTATTTTATCGTTGTGCACTGGAGAGATGATATGAATCATTACTGCACTGTCTGCTTCATCCTCTGCTCTCTGTGGAGCAGCAGATAGAGCGAGGCCCAGGGCTCTCTATCTTCTGTCAGTCAAACCTTCCCCCCTACTGCCCCTCACACTGACACTATAAACCCTGATGATAGACAAGGTTAGGATCAATTCTCCCATCACCAGTTTCCTTTTACATCTTTGAAAATGACTGTTGCCAGGTGGGAAGCAGGAAACACCATTAAAAAGTGATGCTGACTCCTTTTCCTTTTGTCTTTCACTTTCATATCTTATGTTCTTGAAGTAATTCATACTGTCCCTGTCAGAGTTTGCTTTTCCTCTCCCTATAATTCTAGCTGATGGAGCACGAGGTCTCCTTCATAAACACACCGTGCTGCGTATCGGACATATAGGTCAAACATGTAGGTCAAAACGTATAGAGCGATTAATGTCAGCGCTTTACGGCTGCTTCTCAGTGGTGACAGTAATCAGAGTGAGTCGACAGCTGACCAAAACCTTCAACCCAACTCTATGAAATCACAAAATCACACTGACTCCTCTTTCACTTTGATGTATAGAGACGTTTCAGCGATGTGGATGCAGAGCTAATATGTGACGCAATTTGTCTCATAGGTCAGGATAAACAACATCTGGACATTGACATCTCTTTTTTTTCTCACTGAATCATGTCAACGCAGTCAGAGTGCATCTTTTTAATCAGGAGATTTAAAACGTTGTTGATAAAACAGATGAGATATTTGAGGACTCCATCCGGGGTTAATGCCTGATTATAGAGATAAGCTGCGAGATCGGTCAACATGGTAAACCCTCCGACCATCAACTGTCCGCCTCTGTGGACTTTGATGCCAGTGACGGCGACATCAGAAAGTAACACACAAAACACTATATGGAGATTTGCAGGTTTAACCCTAATCACACAGGAAATCCCCCCCATGAAGAATGTAGATTGCATTGAGCTAAAAATAGGTACTGGTTATTAGGTTGGTAGAGTATGAGTATGATATAAACACAAGAGGCTTTATCCATGAGAGCTTCTTATTGTTGAATGAATGATAACAAGAAGGCACAGTAACTTTTCTGCTACAATAAATGAAGTTCATCTCCTCATCACCTTCACCCGTGCTCCCATTTCAAAATCCTCCTCCACCCCTACATGAAACCTCCACTCAGCTGATTCTGACATCCTCTCCCCTCTCTAAATATCAAACTCCAGTGGAATAATTGGGCAGGGACTTCTACAACACAACAGTCCTCCACCCTCTGGAACATTCTCCTATGGGTGTTCATAGCTCTGAGACCCTCCTTTTTAATAGTGTAAAAAAAAAAAAGCTCTCAAACGTCCTTTTTAAAGCCTCTTTGAACTAATGCTCAGCTCTTAGTCTAATACTTTTGAAAGTGACTATAGTCAGGTTTTCAAAGTCAACAGTTGGTGGCGCTGATGTTCCTATTGGAAACAGTAAACTACAGAAACAAGATGGCACATGATACTGTAATCAACAGAGTGACAGTCATTGATACATTGATGGAAAACGTGATGGAGAGGATGACGGACAGTTGAAGTGGAGTGAACAGCTGATATCGTAGATTCTTGCTTTTGACAACAGCCTTGTATCATTTGTACCACAGACACATACTGATTGCTGCAGTAGGGTGACAGCTTTAGGGACCTTTGATTGACATGCTGCCTTTCATTTATTCACATTGCACTTAGTTGCATTTGCCTTTAATTGATACTTCACCTTATCCAGGTATAGTTTCTGTATTGTATTTTTACAATATTTTGTCCTTTCTTAAAAAAAAACTCCCAACATTTCCACACTTTTTTTTTTACATCCTTATTGAAAAAGTGCATAACAGGACTGGTTTTCCATTCTCTTTCACTATATTTGTTTTCTGTTGTGTCGACACCATAAAGTATACTCATTGTATATTCTTTTTATTGGTAGAGGAAAAAAATAAAATAACCAAAATGATTAAGCACCAAGGTTTAAATCACTTTCCTTGAGAATCATCATCAATGGTGTGTCTCCATGATCAAGAAGAGTTTTTTGACTTTTCCGGCCAGTGTCAAGGCCTCTTTGTCCACTTGGATTGCAAACACAAAAGACAAGGAAAAGAACAAATGGAGCAAAGCAAAACGATGCATAATATGAAATACATCAAGCATAGGAGAATAGAATGAAAATCCTGTTAGGTTTCAATATCTTGTTATGTTTTATTTTTTTAATACTATTACAAAGGCTGTGCATCATGATGTATTTTGTAGAAGCTCCATAGTTTCCTGTGTCCAAGACTTTTGGTCCAATGCATAAGGTGAAGGAGAAGCCAGAATGTGACCAGCAGCTCTGTGTCCAGTCTTACAAAGTGCTCTATTAAATATCTTTGTGCATTTACATTGCTAAACATCCCTGATGTTCTGCATTAAAGGAGCCTACTCAAGGTTAGCTGAGTTGGGGGCCTCACATGTACAGATAAAATGAAATCAAATGAATGATTGTTATTTTACTACTGTTTTTACCCTAAAATCAAGAGTACAACATCTCAATATGAGAATAAACCTCAACCTTCAACTCTAGTGTCACCAACATTACACCATCTTATACATCATGTTCCTTGCACTCTGTACAGCATACACAGTATATCACAGTTAGTATACAGTATATAACTGCACTTGTCTCTGGGTTTCCTCTGCAAACACTGGTCCACAACTCTGATACACACTACTACTGGGGGTTTCAAAGCATGATAACATCGGTGCAACAAGAGCTGAGGCAAGGTTTCATAAGCTTCAGCGTGTTTTCTCTTCTTTAAGTAGGCCACTGTTTACAAAAATCCCTCCCTAAATAAATATATATCTTTCTCTCTATTTGTAGATCTGCTTTAAAGGTTTCCAACCCTGGCTTTACTGTCTGAATATAAAGGCTTTCTACTGTAAACTAGGGCAGAGGATGTGACTGCTATACTGTCAGCCAAGGAGGGTCCCCTGGGTGTCTCAATGCTGACAATGGACCTGGCTCTCTTTCTCTCTCTCTCCCGCCCTCCCTCTCTTTCTCTGGCTCCTCTACTTATTATTTTAAAAGGGAGCTCGCAGCTGATCAGAGACTTGTGATGTTGAGATGATCACGCTGAGTGTTGAGTAATAAACCTGGTTGCTTTTTTTTTTTTTATTAGTCGGAGCCTCCTGCTGCGACAGACTTCAAAGATGCGCACCTAATGAAGCAAAGGACTCTGTGGACTCTGGGTCTCTCAGGGTGCACTTTACACACAGCAAGCACAACAAACTGGGCTTTGTTGTAGCATTTTTTTCCTTGCTTTGTTCAGTGGGGCTCTCTCCTCAGGGGTTTCCACATCTGTTTATCTTGTTTTTTTTTGTTTTTTTTAAGCACTCCTGTATTTACCTGTGGTGTAATTACCACCGGGGGCATGTTCAGTGTCATCTTAATGTCCATAATCAATACGAAGATCTAGGTCAATTAAAAAAAAGCTATCCACTTGTAGGTTGCCTTCAGTTAACACCATGTGCTTACACCAATATTAAAGGTATGTTGTACAGTTTTTGTTTCCCACTGGGATACAATGTGTGTATCCTTGAGGCTGTTTTCTTTCCTGTTAAGTATTTGCAAAGCACATTTTTTGGACGAATTTGAAACCAACATTGTTTACATCAGCTCACAGTCTCCTTCCTCTCTGGCTAAATTGGTGCATTGCTCCTTCTTTTTTTTTGCATGTCAGCACCAGCAACTGTAATCAGCAATCAGTGGAATAGTGTGAAACCTTTGGGAAAACTGTGGATGTATATGTTAAATATTTCCAGGTCTGCATTTTGAATCTGTGGCTCTATGGGAGTATCGTTGAATCACAGTCCCTCAGTTCAGCCACAATTAAGAATACAATAGAATGGTTTATCGTCATTGTGCAGATAGACAAAGAACATTTCTGCTGCACTGCCTGAGTGGAGATCAAATTTTTAAAAAAGTAGAAAATAGATGTATTGCACATAATAATAATAATAATAATAATAATAATAATAATACTAAAAGAATATTGCCCGGCATAGCACAGGATTGTCTATGACACCTTAACAATGCAAACAACACAGGGAAAAACCTTACTGACATTATCAAGGCTATCGCTGGCTATTTATCGGTGCGTGAGGATGTCATCTCATCTGTTACATAGAAAAACAAAATTGCAAATGAAGCATTCAGAGCCGATTGAAGTGTTGGCTTTTGACTTTCATCGAGCATTTCTACATCCCTTAGCCTCAAGATTTAGAACTTTGACTATGTTTAGTATAGATCTCTAACAACACAACGGTATATAAATAGCAGAAAACCAGAAAATGTGCAACAAGGCCCCTTTAAGTTAACAACATTGCTATTAGAGGTCAAAATCTCCACAGGGCATTTTTAGACTTTGTGAGCAGTAGTGAGGGTTTGGTACTTTTTTATACACTCTGAGACTTCATAGAGGTTGCCCTAACCCTAGGGTTGGTCTCCTCTGTTAGAGCTATATTCATTCTGACAGTGAGCTCTGTACATACTGCACAGGACTCAAAAAATGCCTCTTGGATTTTTACTGTACATGTTTTCAGTCAGTTTCCATATCAGTGAAAATAAAGAATTTAGTGGTTAGCACACTAATAATACAGAAATGATGTCCACATTTCTGAATATCTTATTAGACTTATAAAAGGTACAGTCCAGTGGCATTAGAATTTATTTGCTAGGTAAATATCATCATTCACATTGTTTATAGACTTGTGCTTGAATAGAGTTTTAAACAGCACCCATGTAGATACTGCATCCACTGATTATAAATGAAGGTTAAAGACATGAATGAAGGTTCTTGAATGGAATCGAACAATGTCAATGTTGTAGTTATGTTGTATCAACATACATATTAATGTTAAGTTTAGTTCTGAAGCTAAAACTGATCAAGGAAATTAATTTAGAATGTCTGCCCACATCACGCAATCCATTTGTGAAGCCTTGAGTTTTTGCAGACACTATTGTTTTCTCCTTTTATGAGAGTTTGCTATTGGCACTAAGCTGACAGAAACTGGTTGAGCTGACAGAGCAGACTGTAGCTCCAAAACTTTTTGTCCTTATGTAAGGTCTCAACTTACAGCTTGACAACTTGCTGCATCTCTGAAAAAAATAACCAGCAGTAAAAATGCTTACTAGCAACAAAGTTCTGTTGTTCCTCCTTCAGGTCGTCCTTTATGCTTTGCTTCAAGCCACCCAACATCTGCATTCGCCACAATGATCTAGCCGTCCTTTTTACAATCGCTATTCATAGTCGATGCTAATCCTAATCCTTTGTTCTCCTTCAGCTGTTCGAAATGACCGGAATAAAAAGAAGAAGGAGAGCCCAAAGCCGGAGCTGGCGGAGAACTACGAGCTGACAGCTGAGCTGGAGACCATCATAGAAAAGATTCGTAAGGCCCATCAAGAAACCTTCCCCTCCCTCTGCCAGCTTGGCAAATACACCACGGTGAGTCTGCAAACACGTGTCTATACACTAGATCAATGAAAATGTTCAACTTTGATTTGCACTTCTTTTGCATCATAAACATAACAGAGCTAGCCTGTTTATTTGACCTCTGCTTTGGAGATGCCACAGTGCACCTCTTTGATCTCATCTTGCAAACTAGCCATAACTGCAGGGCCGGTAATGATAATCAATCCTTCATACTGTACTCTAAATCCCTCTCTAATGCAGCTCAGGAGTCCAGATGTACACCACTGAATGTCCAGGCAAATCCTCACCAACACTTTTTCTTGGTCTTCTCTCAATAGCTATTGATTGGACATTAAGTGTGATAGAAGGGCAGTACAGGCATAGCACTT
>JANJYP010270762.1:0-10954 GCA_024605115.1 Rastrelliger brachysoma | reverse complement strand
GAATTGAGCATTAAGGCCTGCAGTGTGAACCTAGCCGTAGTGTAGAGGCAAACCCATTCTATAGACAGTTTATTTGTTTATCTATTTAAAGTTATTAATTCCTAACACATGGGAAACGTCAGTGCATCCCTCGGGGCTCTGATAAGATCAACAGATTCTGACAGCTAAAAAGAAATTACTGTTATTCTCTGCTCACTTTTGTCCACATGTCTTCTGTGCAGATTTATAAAGGAACTAGCCTGCGGAACGAATACTCATTGCTTTCCTCCTATGCTTTCCACACGGACAGAAGTAGTGGTGCACATTACAAGACAAGTACCGGATGGCAGGATAAGCATTGAATGGCACGTATATGAGTTTTTGTCATATAAAATATTCAAAGAATAGTTCGACTTCTGGGCAGTTATCGTCTTACATTGGTGCAATACTAAAGTAGACGTTTCTTTGAAGTTTTTTGACGTTACGTTGCAGGATATTAGCGTTAGCCACCATTAGCTGGAGGATGTTGTTTCCTCTGTAACTTGGAACGATGTTAATGGTCGCTGTTTGTTGTGAAATAAACCCGGTGTAACTCCTCATAGTCTTAAAGGTAGTGGTGCTGACATTAACACAAGCACTGTAGCATAATAACAAGGAACGTTATCCAATGTTCATGATCCGTTTATCTGTGCATTACCTTCACAATTAAGGTATTAGTTATATAACGTGACGTTTAGCAGTGCATAAAGACTTTGTTCTGACAAGCAGTCCACGACCTATTCAGCTTCCAATCACAGACCCAATAAAGGAATCTAGCATAATTAGATGAACGGATTGATTAGTTGATTAATCGACTAATTAATAAGCCAAATGACTGGTGAATGATCTTGTTCTATAGGCGAAAGAAGATATTCAACATGATGGTATCAACCTTATTTCTGCAATGTTCTTACTTAAATCTGTTTTTTCTTTTTCTTCAGCGGGAGTTTGTTGGAGAGCGCTTTTAGTTTATTTTCTCGAAACAATACCATAGGAAATCAGTGAGTCATGCCTACCGTGGTGTTGATGGACGTGTCTCTGTCCATGACACGGCCGGTGTCACAGGATGGCATCGAGGAGTTTCAGAGGAAGAACCTTGCTGTCCATGGACTCAACATGTTGTTTGAACACATGGCCTCGAACTACCGCCTGGAGTTCACAGCACTTATGGCGTTCTCCTCCCTCTGGGAGCTCTTGGTGCCTTTTACCAGAGATTACAATGCATTACAGGTAAAGGCTAACTCATGTGGAAACGTAAAAGGTCAAGCATATTGTTTTTCCTCTCCAGAGTCATTGCCTAAGGTTTGATCTCTGAGAAGAAGAATCTGACTTTAGAGAAGAGTGGACAACACTGTGTTTAGCTCCTTATTTAGGGTTAAGATAAAAGTTAACAGGAACATCATTGATAATATTTAGAAGCTGCTTATCCATTTATTAACACTTACACTCATGAAAGAGTCTTTGTCATCGCAGCACAAGTCTTAATGCTGCTTGAACCCACTTTTCAGTTTAGTCAGTTTATATTCTCTCTTGGTGTTAATATCTAATATTTAAGGTGAAAAAGAAAAAAATGTATGATAAATAATGTAATTTATTTGTGTACTTGATTGCAAAAATAGTACTACAATTAAGTAATAAAAGCAAACCACTTTCAGGTCTGTTAAACTTTTTTTTTTCTTTCAAAAATTGACAATTTCACTAATATTTCTCCATCCAGACCACCTAAGATCATATCCATATAAGATCAACATACTTAGACCTGACCTGGATCTGGTCTAAGCTATGACTCAGAAACTAACTTTAACATCATGAAGAGTGCAGAGTTATCTAAACAATACATTTTTCTGTGCAGGAGGCTCTGAGCAACCTAGAAGACTATGACAAGACCTGCGTTGAATCAGCTCTTAATGGAGTTAGTAATGTGGTACAGCAGGAATGGGGCAGCGCCTGTCCCTGTCAGGTATTTTGAAAATAACATCTCTACATGATTAAGCATTGGTTGAACGATTGAATGGTCAGTTGATTTCTCCACAGTGATTCCGGCTGTTTTTGCACATTTGTTACACAGGATTTTGTTGATGTACCTCCCTCTTATGTCCTACAGGTGGTGCTGGTTACTGACGGGTCTCTTGGTATTGGAAAAGGTTCACTGCGTCATTCTCTGCAAACACTGAAACAGCGTGGAGACGATAAGAAGTTCCCTCTGCCTTTCCCTTTCCCAACCAAAATGTTCATCATGTGTGTAGCCAATGCAGAGGAGGTACTAAATCACACTCTTTTTGCTGGATGCTCAGCAGGTCATTTCTGTTTTCCTGCATCTTGTGTGTGAACACATTGTAAAACCATGGTGATCATTCATGAATGTAGCCAGTGCCATTGACTGGAATATTACAGTGAATCCTAAAATTAAAATGGACTAGACTTTTTTTAAAAAAAAAAAAAAAAAAAAGCTTCAACACATTCTGTGCAAGAAGAGTTTCTTTATGTTGTGTGTTGTGTTGTATGTTTTTAATTCTGTACAACTTCAAGATTACCTATGAATGAAAAGTGTGGTACAAATGAAATGTGTTATTATTGTTAGATACTAAGTTACTGTGTTAAGTGTAAATAACAACATGACACTTTTTTTAAGGTGAAGTACATACGGTGTCTAAATGTCTAAAGTCTTTTTCTCCGCTAGTACCTTTGCAATCATACTTTTAGAAATGACAAAAAATTGATTACACAAAGCCTCAATGGAGCTCAAGCACAGTATTTTTTGTGTTGAATCATCAGTTTGCTCTAGTGTGCAGCATTACTTATACGTCTCAGAAATTACCCATGTACCCATTTGAAATTGCATTTTTTTTTTCAATTTTGCACATCACTTCTTAAAGTTGACTTCAATCTGTAACCAATTCTATGCCTGTTTGCAGTTACAGATGACTGGCGCCATGGACAACTTGGAGGAACTACTGCGACTCAGTGGAGGGGATGGGCAAATTTTTACTATGGAGGGATCACTTTGCATGCAGAGTGTACAGGCCATGTTTGGGTACGACTGTTACTAGAGACAAAATCCAGGCAAAACTGAGCATTTTCCTGCTTTGTATTTCTATCAAGACGTCTTTGTATCCCTCCAGTAAGCTGATCGACCGGGCATACTCTCCCTTCCACGCTGTCCTACACTGCGGGAACTTGTCCTCAGATGTTCAGGTATTCCCTCGACCTGAGCCTGTTGTGGTGGATGAAGAGGTGGAGCCCATGCCTCTAACAGTCAACACAGGTACTTAGCTGACTTCAAATTTCATAGTCAAATTTAGACTTCTTTTTTTTTCCAAACATATTCATTTTATCATTCATGTTTCAGATTTGGAAATTGTGGGTTTCATTGAAATTGCTGATATCTCCAGTCCTCCTGTTATATCCAGACACTTGGTACTACCTATTGCTGTGAACAAAGGTTTGTGTCACATATTTTTGTTGTATTAACAATGGGCACTAAGTATGCTACATTGGATTTATGGCATTATCAACATATTTTATTTATATTTGATTTCAGAGGTGGATGAAGTTGGCACAGGAGCTGCGGATGAGCTTGAGGAGGAAGCCTCTGCCAGTCAAATGGCAGGAAAGAGTCCAAATTTCTGTGTGCTTCTACATGGCAGTCTGAAAGTTGAGGGCATGGTGGCATTGGTCCAGCTGGGGTAAGATGTAACACAGCTGTTGATATTTAAAATTAGTGAATTCAATGCATGTACATGAAAAACACCTGCAGAGCAAACAGATGAAATGTGTTATGAACAAATGCCCTTAACCTAATTTGTGTCTCCCCAGGCCAGAGTGGTACGGCATGCTGTACTCACAAGCAGACAGCAAGAAGAAATCCAATTTGATGATGTCTCTGTTTGAGCCTGGTCCTGACCCTCTGCCTTGGCTGGGCAAGATTTCACATTTGGGACCAATTTCAGGTAACCCCTCACCCTCGCTTGTGTCAGTGATTCTACAGATAAATGTCAAACAAGCAAATACGAAGTTTTCCACATATCCAGCAAACTTCAACAGTTCTGTTTAGTAGACTGAAGGCAAGTGGTTAGTTTTCTGATATATTATGAAACTGTACATATAAATGTCACTTATGACCCACTGACCAATGTACAAGTAAACAACTTCTTATTCCTAGTAACAAAGGCCTTTCTGTATGTGTACATAATCAAGCTGTTAATAATTTACTGTTTTATTACATGGTTGGATGACTTTGATCCCAGTGCTGTAGATTAACTGGCTTCATTCTGATGTTTTGTGACTTTCTGGTGTTTCAGAGGCTGCTGAAAATCCCTATGGAGAGGATGACAGTAAAAGTCCTTTCCCCTTGCAGCCTCAGGTCAAACGAAGCTATGCCCAGAATGTCACTGTGTGGATTAAGGCCAGTGGACTGCAGGTACTGTGCAACGGTTGTTATGAGATCACTGTACATGTAAAAGCAGTCTCTGCAGAAATAAGAAGAGTGAAAATGAGGAACACAAGTTAAAAAGCTTGTAATCCCATTATAAGACCTTCCCAAACTATCTTCTTAAGAGAATTAAAATGTCACTGCAGTGTGCAGTGTGGTTTCAGATGGTAGGGGTCATCCTGATAAGGTGACTTCAAACTTTGTGTTCCCAAAGTGTATACCATGGTGCATCAAAGAAGCAAGTCTAGAAATGAAAGATGGAGACACACTGTGTAGTGTTTACTTAAGCTGATCCTGTTTAAAATTAACTCGTGACTAATTTCTGCTAAAGGCCTCTAGGGTGGAGCAAAAACCAAAACAGATTCTTGAATAAATCTTAAATTTCCCATGAGAAGGACCGTTTTATTTGCAGGAATTGGTTAAATATCACTGCAGTGCTCTATAGTCTCCCCAGTGATTAAACAAACTGATAGGCATGACTATGAAACTTGATTAATGCTTACTGAGTGACTCCACAAAGCTCCAGTTTATCTTATGTGAAGTTTATTCATCACACAATTATTTGATGCTTCAGAGAAACCTTTGGTAAAATGTCTGCATGGACACACAAACACCAAAAAAACCTTAAAAGTTATACACACTACTTCTTACAGAGAAACACATGGAGGTTGACAGGTTGCTTTCTGATATCATTAATAAGGACTCTATTGCTGACAATCCAAGGCTGTTATTTTATCATCTGTCTTGGTACAAGGATAAGGTACATAATGTCAAAAGAGTAAATCATTAGTGCAGGCCTGACAAACTAGCTGTAGAAGTACAGGAAGGGTGCGTGCCATGAATTGAGCAGATGCATTAGTTTTCTTTTCCTCCATGCTGAGACTGCGCTGTGATTAAGATATTTACAACTTTAACCGTGTGTCTAGTATGGAAGTATATTGCTGCCACACCAGAATAAATAAAAAAAGGTCAGTATCACGTTATAACGTAATAAGTTTCACGTTATGATGCGATAATTGCCATGTTATAACGAGTTGATCATCACGTGATAACGAGATAACTATCACGTTATAATGTGATAAGTTTCACGTAATAACAAGAAGTTTCACGTCATAATGTAATAGTGTGATGAACCTTTAGTGGGAGAGGGTTGGTTTGATGGGCCTGATTATCTGCAGCTGTGACGGAGCAGTTCGGCCAGAGACTTTGGAGATTAAAAGGGCAGAGACAGAGATTTGTCATTGTTGCTGGAGGGAGCTGTGTTTGTCCTGTGAGCATAACTGGGGTGCTTGCAGCATAGCATTACCGGTACGAAGATAGTGAGGGACCAGGGTTTAGGAGCTTGTATGTAAGCCTTCACTCAGCAGTCTGGACAGGAGAGTGAAGGCTTACACAGCCTCGTCCAGCCTTCCCTTCCTGGATCAGCTCCCCTGACTGTCTATCTTCACTAGAAGCTGCAAGCACCCCACCCACTCCCTGAGTGTGTGCGCTCAGACAAACACAACTCCCTCCAACAACAATGAGCAGTCTCTTCTTTAAAACAGTCTGGCCAAGCTGCTCTCCCCTCCTACTAGTCAGAATAAAGTTGTATATGTCTCAAAATGTACAGAAGGAAAAAAAAAATCAGTCTTTTTTTTTTTTCCTTCTGTACATTCCTATGCCTTTTAAAATCCTTCTTTCTTTGATTATGCTTCTGATTATCATGGCTGAATTACAGATATCTGCAATTTTAGATATCTCTCATCAAAATTCACTTCAAGGTATCTATAATTTGATAATCGATATCTACAATTACATTTTGACTAGTCATAATTCCAGTTAGATATCTACGTCATTTCACCTGGTCAAAGCTTAATTTAAGATATCTGAAAAGGGACATGCAGATATCTTGAGTTAAGGTGAATTAAAGATATCTTGAACTGGAATTATGACTAGTCAGAATAAAGTTGTATATGTCTCAAAATGGAATTACTACTAGTCGTAATTCAGTTACAGATGTCCATAATTTACATAGCACATCTGCAAGTGAATTGTAGATATCTATAATGACAAACACTATACACATGAATGGCAAAAGTGAAGTCATTTGTCTTTGGAAGAATGTAGTTGTGGATATCTGAAATTGCAATTGTGGATAGGAAGAATGTAGTTGTGTGGATATCAAATGTTCTTTTTGACTAGGCAAAACTCTGTTACTAATAAGTGTTATATTGTTATTGTACAGACGGATGTGCAGAAGATCCTGAGGAATGCAAGAAAATTACCTGATAAGACTCAAACCTTCTATAAGGTGAGTTTAGCAAGTTACAGTTCATGTTTATTAGGGGGGTATCATAACTTAAATAACTATTATGAATTTAAATCTTTCAGGAACTGAATCGTCTCCGGAAGGCTGCCTTGGCTTTTGGTTTCTGGGAGCTCCTGAAAGGAGTGGCCGACCTGCTGGAGAGAGAATGCACACTTCTGCCAGACTCAGCTCATCCCGACGCTGCTTTCCAACTTTCACATGCTGCACAGCAACTCAAGCTGGCCAGCACTGGAGACTCCCAGTACGCTGCTTTCGATCATAACATTGTTCCCATGCACACTGACTTTTCAAGTTGAGCTGTATCCAAGTTTGTTAAAACAAACTTAAATATTGCAGCCTTTGTGGATCATGCTGTTTAAAAAAAACTCAAAGGGACAGCTTCAGCAAACCTTTGTGGAGTCAAGACTGATAATTTACACTCCTCTGTGACTCTGCCCAAACATAGCAAAACACATATAGTGAGGTGTTTGCAAAATGTTAACATGTACATATTTTTTTATGTGTTTCTTAATAGAATCTTTTTCATAAATTGACCAGGTTTAAAGTTGTTTTTATTCAGTATCCATGGCATGTGATGATGGCATTTCAGAACAAAATGATAGAAAACTAGAGTGAGGAAGTGACATAAATAAATTTATTCATAGCAGGTTATCACTGAGCACAAGGGACCCCTGAGGTTTGTGGGATGGTTAAGAAATCTGGAATGATCACAAATACAGTATTTATTCAGAATATTGTCACCTTCTTCATTCACGCTACTGCAAATGATACCAGGAAGAATTCAGTGCTTGTTGCAATCCATTCAGCAGAAAATACCAGTAATTTTACTACAGCTTGAAACAAATACAAACAAAACAAGTCAAGATTGAAAAGGAAAAAAAAATGTATTCTATGGCTTAATATTTCATTACTATTAAAGAAATGATGATGATGGCAGGAAAGAGAAATCAGGTCATCACAAAAGTTAAGAATAAAAACCGTCAGCGCAGCAATGGAATCATGACATTTTCAAGTAGGATGTTCTTCACTATGCTGGAAATCATAACTTCTTAAAAATTGTTTGAGTGGAGTATGAATGATCATGAGGAACATTTCAAAAATATTTATCCAGAAACAAGCAGGCAGCAAAGGTGTTTGAGGAGTGCTGTTGTTGATGCTGAATCTCAATTTGCTTTCCTCTTCTTGGTGCGGAAACGCCTCTTCCTTTGCTTGTAGAGATGACGAAAGTTGATCAAAAGGCCTGAAGAGGGGTGTGTGTGGTGGTGGTGGGGGACAAAATGTTGATATGATAAGCAAAAACACATATTCAAATGCTCAGAGATTTATGTGAGAGATAAATGTTTCATTTTTCTGGAGACTTACCTAGAATCATCAGAACAAGATAAACACACAGGAAATAAGAAAAGCTGATAGAGACGCCGATGGATTTCGGTAGATGGATGGTAAAGAGTTTGGTCTCATCAAAGATGGGAATGGATTGTATCACAGCAATGGCTAGATGGGAATTGACAAACGAGATTATAATTAGTATTTGTGTGTCAAATATTTGAATTTCAGACAAGCGTAAACTCACCTTCAGCTAAAACACCTAATGGATACAGTGGTATCCAGATTGTGTACCGCAGCCACGTGAGGGTTTTCCACTCTGTGTTAAAACAGCCCAGCATATAAAATGGATACCTGAAATTGGAGTATCGTGTTACTCAAGACACACAAATAGCAGTGATCTGCGGGGATGACTCTTTTTGATAAATTCCTGCACCAATCAACTGCTTGCTAAACATAATCCTCAAGTTAAGCGGAGTCTGTCCTCTGAGTGTCGGTGCACTACTGGCTCTGTATCTTGTGAAGCACTGTTGAACATACTCTGTTATGCCATTTGTTACTATAATGACTTCAAGTGAGCCAAATTAAAAGTACAATAATATATTCTTACAGCAGGGGTTTTAAGAGTCTGATACTGTTTCATCTCAGGTATAGTTTGGCACCTCCTCACCCCCATGTATTCCCCCATTATTCTATTCCTGGATAAGCATGTGATCATGATTGTTATCTGACTCCCTAGACACTCAACAGTTGAGGCAAGATAGCCTGATATTGCTCTGATATTAGTATTTAACATAACTTCAGATTACACCATATCCATAAAAAAAGTCTGAAAGCATTTATCGGTGTCTGACTCTGGGAAAGTAGAAAAAACTGTGAAACTACCATGGATCTTTTTACAGATATTCCCTTTTGATGACTAATGTAATATTTTCTCGATATTACGTAATGTTATGTTTTCTCTTATGTTTACCTAAATATCTCAATGGCGCTCCACAGATAGAAAACAAAGAACACCACAGGCTTGTTATGCATGTCCTCCAAGCTTCCGAAAATGATGAAGAGGATGAAGTTTCTTCCAACCACCTAGTAAAAGAAAAAAATAGAGGCATTTAGTGTAAGTTGGCACCTGTGCTTAAATGTATCATCACTGCATCTATGACTCTTAATTTTGCATTGAATACCTGTATAAGAGTTGGAAAAACACCTGTCTTGACTACACCAAAAGCAGCATTGAGCACCTCTACTGTTGCCAGAATCTGGCAGAAGAACATAACGTCCGATATGGTGTGAAATGTGTCATAGAGGGAATCTGAAATTAAGAGTTTTTAAGTGATGAAATTGTAGCTTTAATTTGATTTTTGGGAACAACAAAGGGTAATTTAAAGCATTATTACACATTCTGACCTTGGCCAAAGATAAAGAGCCGCACAGTCATGTTAACAAAGATCCACGAGAAGCCAAGAAACTGCACCAAGTTATACATAAACAGAAATCCAGTTTTCAGGCTGACAAACTCTGAAACAAAAAGAGGGAAATATAGTAAGGCAACTGATGCACACAACTTACCATTACAAAGCCATGACAAGTCTACTTGTAGCAGTAGAGTCTCTAACTGTAGAGAAGCAGGTACCAACCAATAAAGTCTCAGTTTGTAGATTATAAATATTTAGATGTGAAATTCACAATGATTTTTGTTTAAATTTGTACTCACGATCCTCTGTATGCCTTGAAGCCTTCATTCTGTTCCTTTTCTCCTCCTTTTAAAAGTAAAAGGAAAGAAAACAAGTATACAAGTGTTCTGTGTAGGGCTGGGCGATATATCAATATTTTTTAAAATAATCGATATATTTTCAATGTGACAATATGATATAGACCATATCGCACATGTCGATTTGCGTTGTGCTCCTTGCTCCTGGCAAGGTGCAGACCTGGAGCTCTCTGCCCCTCCTCTTTCATGCACAGAGAGGTGGGGCAGGAACAGGGACACGCTGGACCAGCACTTTTCAACAAACAAGGAAAAAGTAGCAATGTCTGCATAGCGTGCAGAGGAGGTATTGGTTCATAAAAAGAAAAGCATGTTTGGATTCAAAGTTTCAGACAAGTAACAATATGTATCAAGTACCATAAACTAGTTACAGCCAGGTGTGGAAGCGCTACAAATCTTTTTTTCACCAGCTAAAACAGTAGCACGAAGTGGCACAGTGGCAGCGGTACGAAGAGGGTGTGAAACTGCGTGCTGCAGAAACCCCAACTGGTGTTTCTCACACAAAATCTTTAAACGAAGGAGGACACACTTGTCTGTCTTCTAATGTCCACCTTAAGACAGCACAACTGTCCATCAAAGTAAAAAGAGAGGGGGAAATGTCTATTGAGTTGATAGTCGGTTTCTTGTGATTAAACTAAGGACTTTATTTTGTTCTTTCTTTATGGATAAATACTTTCCTTATTGGGGTTTGTCATATTTTGTTCATTATTTGCATCTGTGGATTTGTTAGAAAGAAGAAGTAAGTCTCATTTGATTTTAATAAGCCATTTATAGCCATTAAAAATGCTGATATTATAATTTATAGGCTATAAGATATTTATAGTTTTTTTTTTCTGAGTATGTAATATGATACAGGAAGTGCATTGTCATAGAGTACCATAGCATTAAACTCACTTTTTCCCGGATCTCCATCTCTGCGTCTGACTCGTCCAGCCAGCGATCAAAGTCAGGTGCCAGAAAGACTGGTTTGCGCTCCTGTTTGGTCAGTCTTTCCCACCAGCCACGCTCTTCTTTCTGCACTGTAATATTCACCTGTCGTTGTGTGGACTTGTGGCTCACCTGGGCACATAGATTAATGTGATCTACATAATCAGCTGAACTT